>VYZU01003121.1:2221-70881 GCA_013401355.1 Ceyx cyanopectus
TGTGTGTGTGTTTGTTTGTTTGTTTTTTGTTTGGTTTGGTTTGGTTTTTTTAACTCATAAGATAAATATTAAGCTTTGATCTGAAACTGTGGGGATCTTCAGTCCATGGCCATTCTTTTCCTTGAGCTTTAAATCCAGATATTTATGGTTGAAAAATATTTTACATTTATTTAAAATATGATCAGTTCATGTAATTCAATGTTATAGTATTAATACTGTTAAAATATGTTAAAAATAATATATAATTTCAAGCTAGACAGAATTTTGTGCTGTGTTAAGCCAAACTAGAGACTACAGCTAAGACTGAGTGCCTGGTGCCTGGGTCAGCAGCTGGTTAGACCTTTCATTCTGCATCTTCTCTTCCCAGTTTTCCTCTGCAGGGTGGGAATCCAGCAAGTGTGAGCTCTGTATGGTCTCTGAAATGCAGAATCGACTTTGAAACAAGACAACAGTCCCATATCCCAGTGTGTGCTGCTGCTGCACATTCAGCCCCCCACACTTTACTGCTTCACTGCCTGTTTTGTTTAATTCAGAAACACTTACGTGAGCCTGCAGTAGCAAAGAGCCAACACTAGATAGCATTTGATGTTTGTTTTGAGGAAGAAAAACCTTTTGTTCTTGTGTTCAGGTAGATCCTGAAAAAATTCTAAGCACGTATTTTAGATGTGATTAATTGTCAATATTTTCTGGTGATCTGTGCAATGTCTCCTATAAATTCAAAACAACAGACAACAAAACTGTTTTGTTTTTTCTATTGTTTTCTTGACATCATTGTATCATTATAGAATTTATCTGCATTTCTAAAGTGCCTAATACTATTTTGACTCTAGGTGCTGAGGTAAGAGGCTTATATTTGGTCTTTGCATAGGCCATGTTCCTGATCCTATTAACATCAGTGAAATCTCCACCAGGCTGGGATCCAGCCTGTCATATGTTTCTAAGTACCATAAAGGGAAATAATATCTCAAAAGCAGGAGAGGTGAATTTCTTGTGATCTACAGAACAATAAAAATGCTACAGATGGGGTTTGGCTCACTAATTAAAATACACACGTCTTGGTGTCTATGTGTGGCTATGTAAAGGAGGAAAACGCTGAGTTGGCATTACAGGTGATGGGGATCTGGGGGTCAATTTGATGTGCACATGGAGACACTTACTGCCATCCAATACATCCTAGGATATCAGAGACAATCACGTATAACCTCTGTGAGATCCATGAGCTTCTGGAGTGTCAGCTGAAGTCCAGATGGGACACGCTACAGCATTTCAGAGTACACCAGATTCCTGCACTTGAGCAACTGAATCAAGCCCCTGATGTCCACTGACTGTGGTGGGAACTAGACACCTTTCTCACCTCAACACCTGCACGAAGACTCTGATGTAGGTGTCTTCATCTTTATGCTGAATCTCATCCTTTGTGCAGGATTTGGTCACCTAGACACGGACATTCAGTGCCATTTAAGGGTCTCTAAGGTATATTGCCTGGCTTCCAGATGCTGTCTCAGAAAGTTGTTCCTGTAGGGTCCCATGGAAAAGCTCTAGGAAAATGGATACCCTGATCTCTCTAAGGGGTCTTACAGTCCTTGCTTTTGTCAGCTGACTCCAGCTCTGCACGTGAGCAGATGCCTTCAGGCTCCACTGGAACAGCTTATGGTGAAAAGGTTGATCCACGTGGCTGCAGCTCTGGATCTGGGCAGTCCTTGGCTGCAGTGTCCACCTCAGCACAAGCAGGAAAAGGCCATGACCTTATTTGTCTATATCCCATGGAAGAAATCCCACTGAGGGGTGTTCAGTGTAAGGTAGAGTGGCAGGAAGGATCCCAGAGGGGGGTGCTAACGTGGGTTCCCAGCCTGAGAAGGAGGTGGTGGAGCCCAGCTGTGGTGGGCACTGTGCCCTGACTCCCCAGGGTTCTTGTGTGATTGCAACATCTAGAAACTGCACTGCAAAACTCTTCTTAAGATATGCTGATCACACAGGAACTCGAGGCAGCTGTACCACAGTGTCTTACAATAATTACTTGGCATGGCTTTAGCATATGAAATTGGTTTTGATGAGAGCTCTGATTGCTCTTTTTATGCAGGTCTTGTTGTGAAGCACAGGAGTGAAGAGATTTGACGTTTCGCTTTCCTTCAAACACAGTTTCAAATTCCTTTGGTGAGCGTTGGTGGCAAGACACATTTCTCGTTGTCACTGCTGCCCTGAGCCCTCATTTTTTAGCATGAATGGTAGTGCTGATAGGTAGCATGTGTCTGAGGTGTCCGGGGTGCTGTAGCACTGCTCTGAAACCATTGCTCTGCCTTCTGCTTACACCCTTCTCACAGGGAAGCAAGTGACTTGAAACTGCAGTAACTGGAGCATTAGCTGCACACCAAGGAACAGACTTCCCCCTTCTGTTGGGAGGGTATAAACCCACCCAGAGCTAAATCCAGATTTTTCTGAGTGCTGGTCCTTAGTGCTGTGCCAGAAGAGACGGGTGCAGGTATCCAGCCTTGCAACAGATGCTTGAAAAGCTCAGTGTCAGCCCTGGGGGATACTGGCTTTCCAACCTTCATCAGCAAACATCAGAATAATGGCAATTTATGTGGAAAAGGAAATGTAAAAAACAATAAACCCATTGAAAGAAGAAACCCACAAGCTCAGTGTGAATGTGTCACAGGCTTCTTTTTGCTGTTCCAAGGATCTGAGTGTCTTGATGCTTATCCCAAGTCAGGCAAAGGGACATTTGCAGCCTGAGTTGCAGAGTTGGTGCTGGGACTGGCACATAGTTTCTGATGCAGCGTTCACCTCACTTGGACCTGAGCTTTTCTGGAAGGATTAATCTCTGAATGTACAGATGTGCCTATAGAGGTCTTAGCTCTGTATTCTCCTTCAAGCTCCACACTCTGAGGAAATTAAAAGAGTGATGGAAAACAGGGATTCCTTGCAACCGTATGTTCAGATTAATTGATTGCAACTGGGCATTGCTATTGGGGATTCTCTAAAGGAAGAGAAATCAAGATGAGTTTGAACAACTTCTTGAATTCTGATCTATTCCCTGAATTTTCTGGGGGAAAGGCATCACTTGGCTAATGCAATGCTGTTTGCACAGTGAAGGTGTGACTGATGAAACCTGCCCTGTGAGCCCCCAGCTGCAGCATCTCCTAGAAAATCTGGTCTTGTTTTGGACGCAGAATATGCCCTTCCTTCCAAACAAAATACCACAGACTTTGACCCTGTGGCTGAAAGCAACCTGCAGTCAAAAATGATTCCTCACTGCTAACTCAAGATAAGGTATTTTAAACCAAAAACCAGATAGCCCCAAGCAGAGAGTTGTAGTGATCCAGCAAGATCCATTAAAAGCTTTGTCTGCAGAGGCTTTGCCTGTAGCTTTCTTCACCCAGAAAGGAAATGCTCATACATGTCACCTGCTCTGTGCTGATGAAATCTAAGTATGATAATGAGGGTAAGACACAAGGAATCATTCTGGAAACAGAATTCTCCTGGATTCTTAAATGTGCTTTTAATGGTGACAAAGTCAAAGCCACAGACTGATCAGTGCTAGATTTATTGCCCTTCAGCCAGAATCTATTCAGATTTGGGATTGCAGCGTCAGGGTTTCTGTCCTAACAATTTTCCATGCTGTTGTTCTGATGTGAGGTGTGTATGAAGCTGTCACACTTGGCTGAGGAAATCTCTGGCCTGCCATTGGAATGAGCTGCAGTTTGTGACACACTGCACAGTGCAAAGCTGGCTCCTCTCTGATGCCACAACCCACTGGGTGTTTCATACAGAGGTGCCTTCCCCTCTCCAGTGCCACGGGCAGGTGATGAAGTTGCTTGTCTGCTCAGGATGGGAAGGAAAGTGTCTTTGCTGATGCAGGTTTCCATGCGGGCAGGGAAGAGATGCACTCTGCTGTGCACCACTGGAGCATGAGGTTGGGCTTTTGGGAACAGAGGCCACTGACTCAGCATCCTCCTCCTTCTCCACACTCTGAGTCACTCCCAGACCTGCACTGTTCAAAATCCCTTGTGATTTTACTCAGATAATAAAGAATCTCAGGCATTTTACAGCTCTAGGGGTTAAACTGAGAAAAGCAAAGGTAACTGCCTGTGTTCCAGCTTTCATTGCCTCAATGCAGTTCTACCCAGGGGTGCAAATGAGCTCCCAGAAGCCAGTTTCATCTTTTAGAGCCAGGTGTGTGTGCTGCACCATTTGCATTTTAAGACTTTGCTCCCTGAAGCATTGCCTTAAATGTAATACCCCTGGATATTTAACCCCTAAAGATGTTTCCAGCCTCTTTTAAGATGTTCCCCATCAGGCAGCCAACACCACTATGGGAACTCTGGTCTATCTTTTAAAGATCGTGCCTAAGAAAAAAAATCATGCAAGGCAACTTTCTGTGTAAGAATGTACCTTTTTTCCCCTAATGAAGTTCCCAAATAGGAAAAAAAATTAAGAGCTTTTTCCATCTTGTAAGACATTTTGTGTCCTTCTCAAATAGTAGATGAAAACTACCCCTGCCCCCTTTCCTGCTGTAGGGAAAGGGGAAGAAAAATCAGTTTTTCTTGGTCAAATGAAAAATTTTGACTGAAAAGCTGTAAATAAGATGAAAATGCAAATTAAAGTTGCTTAATTTATTGGGTTTTTTTTAAGGTTTATTTTCAGTCATTCATCTTTACAGGCTGTTGACTTCCTTTTGCCTCCTCCTAATGTTTTCCACACCCGCACAGGTTTGATAGATTCAAACTAAACCAAAGAGTTTCCTCAGTGGCTTGAGGTAAGAGAAACCCGGAGCTGTACCGCCCGCTCCCAGCAAGCGGGAGCCTAGCGCTGAACTGTAGGGGGTGATGTTGCTGCACAAACTCTGCTGCCAGCTGCAAAAGGTAGATAAAGCTCTTGACTGTTTGTATTAGTACGTGACAAACCGGATTGCCGCAGAAAGAATAAAACCACGTGGTTGCTCTTAGCAACCTCCTCCCTCTGCCCTCGCCATCGCTCCTTTGCAAAGGTGCCTTAGCTCTTCATTTCCACTGATAGTGTTGTCATATTCTGCTTGATGGGCTTTGTCCAGAATTGTGTGTGTCTTCACAGCCTAGGGTCATATGTTCTGTTTTGTCTCTGTTTGCTGGTTGTGGCCAGCCCTGCTTGGTGTCAAAACACCCATTAGTGTGATGTTGCTACCAGCCAGAGACACAGGCAAGAAGCAGGGGAAGGCAAGCTGTAGGTTTGATGGACTAATGAGGTGGTGATAAACACCCACTGCTGTGATTTATTTTATTTTATTTTATTTTATTTTATTTTATTTTATTTTATTTTATTTTATTTTATTTTATTTTATTTTATTTTATTTTATTTTATTTTATTTTATTTTATTTTATTTTATTATTTTTTAATCTGGAAGGAGGTACAACAAGATTAAAAAGAAGGGAGGAGATTATGTGGAGATGTTAGCCAAGAAGGGTTTGGGAAGTAAACAGCCCTTTCTCCCTTTGGGCAGGGGGGTTAAGCCCTGCCTGGTCATATGGCTGCCACAAAAGCATGGAATATGTTGGAAGGGTCCTTGTAAAAATCCCTCCCCAGCCTTCTTGTAGGTCCCCTTCAGATACTGTAAGGCTGCAATAAGGTCTCCCTGGAGCTTTCTGTTCTCCAGGCTGAACAAGCCCAATTCCCTCAGCCTGTCCTCACAGGAGAGGTGCTCCAGCCTCTGATCATCTTTGTGGCCCTTTGCTGCACCCACTCCAAAAGATCCATGTCCTTCTGGTGTTAGGGGGCTCCAGAGCTGGACACAGTGCTCCAGGCGGGGTCTCACAAGGGTGGAATGGAGGAGCTAAACCACCTCCCTCTACCTGCTGCCCAGTGAACATCATCATTTTTGACCATCCAGCTGCTCACAGGGTAAAGTAACCCACACTCTACATGCAAGGAGCAAAGATGCTCTTTTTTGCCCTGCAGATATCTGAGCTCAGCTGCAGTTCTGAGCTGTTTGCTGCTCTGAATCCCTGCAGCAGGGCTCCAGCACTGCTCCTGTGTCTGCTCTGGGAGAGTTCCATGGGATAAGAAGTGGTTTGCTGTAGGGACAGCCCAGCTCCTCTGTCCCTTCAGGCAGCCTGGAGGGAGTTGTGTGACACACCTGACAAGCCCCAGAGCACACTGGGGTGATTGCTTTCTATTGCCACAGACAGTTTGCTGTCCATGCAGCCAGGACACTTTGCACAGGGTTTTGAGCAGAGTTCTAGTTCATACCTCTGAGAATGACAAGGGCTTCTGCAGTCTGACACTGAGTTCTGCTTTGCACTAATCCGTGTGCTGCCAGGGCTGCTGTGCAGTCATAACCAGTGTCCTACTCCACACAGAGCTGGGGGACTCTCAATGCTGCCCCAGTCCCACAAGGAGAATGTGTAGCACGAATGTAGCTTTTCCTCCTGTCAACACCAACCTATTGGTGCCACTAACTGAGGCTGTGCTACTTTTGTGTCCTTGCCTGGCTGGGTACAGTGCTGTGAATGATTCATTTCTCTGCTGGGGTTATACTGGGGTGATGCCGGGCAGAGAAAGGCAAAGATTACTAATTCCAGATACAAAAGCTGGAGATGAGCAAAATGAATGGAGTACTACAACCTACAGTGATCAGGGGAGAGGTGGGAACAGCAACAGGCTTATTGCGAATTTCAATTCTGAACAGAGTCTGTATTAATTTCCCAGAATCTGCAACAAGTCATAATCTGTTTTTTAAGGCTTTTCAAGAAGCATCTGTTATTGAAAGTGCCTGCATAGAAAAGACATGTTTAATCTCTGCTAGGTTTTCTCTTTTGCTGTATGATACGGGCTCCTGATTAATGGAGGGCAGGCTGGAAGGGAGCTAAAGACTTTCTGGCTAGTTTTCCATCATTTTGCAGGCTGGAGGTTTTCCCTCGTGGTACTGCAGAGAGCCCTGACTGCTGCAGGCTCTCAGATCACACTCCAGGGGGAAATAGGTCTTGCTGTTCCCCATGTCAGGCTTTGAATTGTCACATGAATAAATAGGCATAAAATATTAGCACTTTCATTCGGGAGCAGCTTGTATTTTCTTTGCATGGACATAGATGAGGGAGCAGGGAGACTGGTGTTTTATCCCTACACATGTCCTGTCCCTGCATGCACATGGAATCCCATCCATGAAGAAAGCCTCTGCTCCCTTCACCTGGTGAAGATCTTAGGCAGTGGGTACCACAGTGCTGAAGCCTCTCTAGTGACCACAACAGACATGTTGTGAGAATTCCTCTTCTCCAGCAGCCTTTCCAAAGGATGTGCAATGAATGCAAGCAACCTTGGCAGGAATTGGGTTTTCACTACTTTTTGTTGGGCAGTGCCTGCCAAATTGAGGCTCTCAGGTCTGATCACAGTACAGCTAATGCAGGAAAAATAAAGCTTCTCCCAAGACAGACTGACAGACAGACTTGTCATGATGATAGTACACGGATTTGAAATACTACAGCTGCATTCTTGAAAACCATAGCTAGGGGAAGCTTTTTCCCTGAGTGCATGCAGGAAAAATAGCACCTGTTTTGCAGACAGTGGATTTGACAGCTGTGAAGATACAGTGTAGGCATCTCCAAAAGCATAATATGTTTTTGCTTTGTACACCAAATAATAATAGGATTTGTTATGGAAAAAAGGCAGGATGAGATGTGAATTCCTAGATACAAGGGGAAGAGTGTGGTGGGGGATTACAGCTCGGTGGAACTAATAAAAACCATCAGCCATGCTTCTCACTTGAAGGTACCTCTCTCCTTTCTCATGTTGTGCTCAGGTCCAGGGACCTCCCTTGTGGTTTGTTGAGCCTGAAGTGATTAATTTTTTGTCAGTGGAGTAGTTTTTAATGAATCATAACACAGGGTGCAGATAGGGTCCTGTCTGGGTTCCTGGGAACATCTAATTCCAACAGGCTGGCACTCTGTACAAAATCAGCAATAAACAATTTCTTTTGAACATGGCTGGGAAAAGAAAGTAGCAGTGGTGCAACACCCTGCTGCTTGGCGAGCAAAGCAGGGCATGGAGCTGCCTCATTTAGTTCCTATCCCAGCCCTTTGACAACGTGCTCCTTTATATTATGTGGGATGTTGCTTCACTGTAGGCTGCTGTCATTTGTGAGAAGGGACAACCTGCTCAGTTCCTGAAGACTAAACACGGTCACTTTCAGGGTGATGTCAGAGCTGTGGATTCTGAATTGAGTCTTGTGGGTCTTGCATCAGGTGCTGGAGGTGAGAGAAGGGGACTGTCTCCTGTATGACAGATTAAAGAGGCTTAAGTGCATGTAGTGTTTCTGATGATCATTAGGCTGCTGGAATGAAGAGTGTAGGAGACTTTAGGATTAAATGTGCACTTTGGCATTGCTGGAATGACTTCATAAGGTGTAGGTTTTACCAGACCTCATGATTTTGGTCTTTATCTCTTTCTGTCTGCTGTAGACCAATCAACTGGCTGTTCACTCACCAGTGGTAAGTTGATGCCTTCCCATGTTCATACTTAAGGCTGCAAAAGAGCTGTCACATCCCATAGCAGTGTCTCCACAGCTCCTCTTGATGCACAGGCTCTCTCTCCTAGGAGAAACAATAGAGAGCAGCTCCTTGTGCTGGACTGAACATGGGAAAGTGGAGTCTTTGTGTGAGTAATCTTTATACATTGAAGGTTATTTCTTCAATTTGAAATTATGTCAATATTGGCAGAGTTAAAAAACATCATTTAAGGTAATTCCTCTTTTTTGAAACCATGGCTCCTGGTCTTACTAACAAGATATTAAATTAATTAACAGATACCAACAAGACATTATCTTCGCAGATTCTGTTCTTTGAGCTCTCAGCTGTTGTTTTACAGACAGCTGTGTATTCACATATAAAATACATAGAGATTAATTAAAGATCTCATTCTTATTTACTCTTATCATTATCAAAGTACCTGGGACCGTCTGTCAAACACAAGGACTTTTTAGTTCTAGCTGCTGAATACACAGAGTTGGTGGAATTTGCCAACAGCTTGTGATATTAGACTAAGAAAACCTGACATGCAGATGAGAAAATAAAAAGAAAACAGTTCTGGCAGATGCCAAGGTAAACACTGAGAGCCAGAGCCTACTTATAAATCCTGCTCTCCTCCTGCAGAAGAGTCCTCCATGACACTTCATTTACAAAGCTGGCTGAAGTTGCTAAGTAACAATGCTCTGACCCAGCACATCACCTGCTCCAAACACCATGGGTGTAGACAAGGTGCTGACAGCTTTGGCATGCAACATTTACAACTGTGGTCCAGAAGAAGTGCAGGGTTTCCCCAAGAGAGCCCATAACTCACTGTGCTGGGATGAAGCTTGGCTGGGCCATGGCCCAGAGGCACCTGGAAAAATGCTGTGCTCACTTCTGCTTCCCCCTTCCATGCCACCGTGCTGCTGCAATGGCCACAGCTCCCACAGCAGCACTACAGCCAAAGGGCAGGAAAAAACATCAGGTTCCTCTACATCCACCTGTTGCCTTCCCCTGTTGCTTTTCAATTCCTCTGCTTCTTCCAAACAAAACTGCAACTCCACACATTGCTTCCTACAGGCATCATCTACTGGATCCACCCTGAATCCTTCCCAAAGCACCAACCTCTTTGGCAAGCTGGGGCTTGTCATGGCCTGTTTGCCATGAGGTTGCTTCTGACTGCGAGCTGCTGACCTCTGTGCAGTGGCTGTCTGGATCAGCCTTCCCCCTCACAGTCTGTCTTGTCATTAAACTTCATCCCTGCCACCTCTGACCTGCATTTAGAACTCCATGGTAGACACATGAGACTGCAGCCAGACAGTACTTTGTAGCCATAGATCCAGAAACACTGGATTTTCATATAGCACATGACACTGGTGGTCACTCACAGCAAACTCATGTCTTTTTTTGCCTACCAGCTGAATTTTGGGTTGGTCTTTATGCCACTCTCAAGCCCAAACTCCACATACATCTGTCCAGAAAATGTCAATGCTCAGTCTATCAATTGGCTGCTATTTATTGTGACTGTGATCTCTGCATGGTTCTGGAGTCAGACCTTCTCCCATGGGATGTTGGGAACTGTCTATTACATTGCTTACTTCCTTAATGGGAAGTCCAACAGTTGCAAACCCACAGATCCCTGATCCTCCAGGGAGGGACTCAACTTGCCAGATAACACACATGCTGAGATGTCACCAAGTAGGTGTTTCCATGGAAGTTAGATGCATTAAGTTAAGAAAGTTAGATCCCATTTCCTTCTATGAAACAGTCAGAAGACCAAATGTAGGTGAAATGAAAAGCTCTCCAGAGTCAAGGAGAGTGATTAAAGAGTCAAAAGCAACTGACACATAAACTTCAGTGGATTACTCTGCAGTCTGAGTCCTACCCCCATCTCCATCATGGCCACAGAGAGAGCTAATCCCACCAGAGGGGGATTCCTTGAGAGTTACTACTTAGCATGACCAGAAAGGAGCTGGGATGGGTACTAGCAGCACCCTCAATCGCAGTGAGATGGTTTTGCTGAAAGCATGATGGTGTGAAAACAGGGCAAGGGTGGTGCTTTTGGTTGAGCAGGCTGAGGATGGACTGGAAGTGGCCCTCCAACATTTCTCTAGGATGACATTCAAGGGCAATTACCTGAAGTCAACAGCATCTTCTCAAGCATGCATGGGACAAACAGCAGTGCTGCTGTTCTTGATCTGGCCATTGTTCTTCATCCTCACCTGTCTACTACATCAAGCAGTAGTGTCCTCATAGATTTAAAATCACAATAAGTAACACTGATGGAGTACATTTTTATTTCAAAGCAGACAAGAAAATTTATCCTTTTGAATCATTCTCATGACAGATCACTACAGTATTTAGGCAGCTTGGATACCTAAGTTTGATTGTTACAAACTAGGCAGTGAGTGGCACATTGAGAGCTCTCTGTCTGGTTGACAGCAGTACAGAATCTCTCCATCAGCAGCTCCTGCAATTTTGCTGCAATAAAAACACACCAGCTTAAATTGAAAGGACTGTTCCCAGCTGAAGCCTCTTGGAGTTTGACTTCCACAGGACTTCTTGCTAAAAAAAAAATCTGCAGAGAACCACCTGCCTCACATTTTCTTTAACTAATAATAAAATAAACTGTCATTTATTTCAAGCAATACTTTACAAATCCAAGGGTATTTTTTGTCCATAGACACCAGCACTTGATCCAGACTGATGACGAGCTAGCAAGTGGCCCTCGGAAACAAGTGGCACCTTTAAAAACCCAGAAAACCCAGGCTGTGATGTGGGTTACCTGACCTGACAGCAGGTGGAGACAAGAAACAAACTTTGTGCCATGAGCTGCCACACTGTGGGCTGCAGCGGCCGAGCTGACCCGGGAACTGGATCCCATCTCACTGCCATTTGTTCCTCACGGTGGTTTGTTTTTCACTAAGGTCTTCCATAAGCCTTTCTGTTTGTTCAAAAATATCTCTAGTCTTCAGGTGTGCTTTTTCATACTTTACTCATGCAAGGTCCAGGGCTTTGGTATAGGAGGCTTTCAGAGCAAGGATACCCCTTCTTGTTTCAGCAGGTGAGTCTCAAGATGAGACCAAGGAATACCCCATGCTTCCTCCAGGGTCATAGACACAGCTTTGGTGTTACTGGTTCTGAAGTGAGAGATCTAAAATATCCTCACAGCCCCAAAGAAGAAGCCAGTCATGTACAGGGTGCTCTGCAATGGCAGGGCATATGTGGATGTGCCTTAGCTTTCTGCATGGCTTGTGAGGAGCTCTGTGGACATAACAGCCCTCAGGCACCAGCCAAGGGGTTGGAAGTTCTGGGAGACATGGATGATACTAAAGCAAAGCCTCAGGAGCACCTCTAGCTTGCACAGAGCAAGGACTGATGTATTTGTCAGCACCCAACAAGACCACAGGGGTGCTCAGGTGCTCTGCATGTGAAAGAAGCAGATTAAATGAAACAGCAGTTTTAAAAGAAACCTTCCCAGTGTTATCTGCTCTTCTCCCACTGGGGCTATTCAGCCCAGGGCATAAAGGTGAGGTAGGTAGATGGCTGGAAAGGATGGTTGATGTCACATTGAATCTTTCATGGACAGACAGGTATTTCCACAACCTCGCTGTGGCTGGGAGGAGATGGGTTATTGTCTTCATGATCCCTTTTGGGGCTAGGGAGGAGATTAGTGTGCATAAAGGTTATGTTTTGATGAACTAATACTGTGGCTAAATGAATCCATCAGAAGTTGCTCTGGCTGATGAATTTATCTATTTATCTTGTAGTTGGTATAGGGCTGTGTTTTGGGTTTGTGCTGCAAACCCTGCTGATAGCACAGGGCTGGTTTAGTTATTGCTGAGCAGTGGCTCTCACAGTCAGGACCTTTTCTTCTCACCCCACCCCACCAGTGAGCAGGCTGGGGGTGACACAGCCAGGACAGCTGACCCCAGCTGACCAAAGGGATAGTCCATACTGTATGGTGTCATGCTTGACATATAAAGCCAAGAAGGAATGGTGAGGGAGTTTGAAGTGATGTAATTTGTCTTCCAAAATAACTGCTGCACGTGATGGAGCCTGGCTGTCCTGGAGAGGGCTGAACACCTGCCTGCCCATGGGAAGCAGTGAATGAATTCCTTGTTTCACTTTGCTCTCATGTGCAGTTTTTTTCTTTACCTATTACATTTTATTTATTTCAACCCATGCATTTTCTCACTTTTACTCTTCCAATTCTCTCCCCCATCCCACCAGAGGGGAGTGAGTGAGCGGCTGTGTGGGGCTTAGATGCCACCTGGGGTTGAACCATGACAATCTCATCCAACAGATAACATATCACAGCATCAGCAACACCAGGGAAAAAAATGACAAAACCAGCCAAAGTGTGAAAAAGTGAGGGAGACAAACATTCAGCAGCTGTCTTGCCAGGGACCCAAGTGCACAGGAGGACAGACTGTAGGGAACACAGGACCAGGGACCAGCTGCAGCACTGAAATCTGATGCAAAAGCTAATAAATCCATAACTTTCTCCACCAGTGTCTGGCACACCATAGTGGAGACAGGGCCAAAGCAGTGCTTTCCTGCCTCCAGCCCCATACCATCCTCCACTGCTTCCCCTGCCTGCATCAAGAGGAGCACAGCTTGGTGGCATCTCTCCAGTACTCTCTGTCCCTTGCAGCTTTGGCTGCATCCCAGCAGGACAGACATCTCACTGGCTGCATAAGAACGAGGGCTGGACTGAGACATGAGCTCTGCCCTTTTACCACATGATGAATGGTGACTGTCACTGTCTCCATCGACAGCAGCCCCCTGTAGCTGTCAGACACACATCATTTTGTAAGTCTGATCCTGTTCACACTAACGGTGTTTTATGAGCCTCATCAGGTTACAGCACAAATATTTCTGCAGCACCTGCTCCTGGAGGAGTGAGGTGGTGGAGATACCATGAGCCCCCAGTAAACACAAGCTGCAAACCAACTTCAGTTCATGCATGTGCTCCAGGAAGGAGATAGAAAATAGAAGTGTGACTGGAATTAGAGAAAGAAGCTTGAAGACTTTGACAAGAAACTTTGACCACCAGAATATCTTGGAGGTTAGAATAGTCATCCAGGTTTCAAACTGGGCAGTGAATCTACCTGTTCTCTTACAAAAATTGCACCTCACTTAGGAAAGGGACCAGCTGGCATGAAATTTTGTCTTGAGATCCTTCCCCACTTGCTTGCTGCTCATGAAGCAGAGAGCTTTTGTTACCTGTTGTAGAGGTTTGGTTTTCCTGCTACAGTTAAAATGGATTTTACCCATTGCATGGCCACCTCTTCTTTGGCTGTGACAGGGTTATGATGGGTGAGCAAATAGGGTAGATCTTGGTCACCTCAGGGTAGATCTTGGTCTCCCTCTAGTGATCGACCTACCAACAGCAATGAAAACCCAGCTTCAGCCTCATTTCCATACTTCAAACTTATTATTCAAACTCTAAGTATAGCTCCAAACAAACTTCAAATGCTAACTTTTAAAATCAGCTCTAGTGTCAGGAGTTGCTAAAGGCACAGACAGTAAAAAAATCATAAATGCTCAGGTTTAAACTCCTCAGTAACAGAATTAAAGTTACTCCCAGTAAGGATGACACTCAAGGTGTATTTAAGGGACTCATATTTGTTGAACACTCCTCTTTGCCTGATAGTTTCTGACTTTTCTTCTGTAGTTCCTTTCCACTGAAGAGATGTACAAAGCAGTGTTCAATACCCAGAATTACTTGTTGAGACGTGGGCTGAAATATTAAAAGAGGAAAGTGTGTTATGTCAGAGAGTTGCATGAAGGACATTGTCTTCATTACCAAGCAACCTGCCTTCGCTGCAGTTATGCCAATAAACTGCTCATGAGTGTTTTTAAGAACTCTTGTTTTTAAAGGAGGAAGCTGGAAGGAGGGTATGACATTTCACAACAGGGTCAAGTTGTTCCCTGTCAGAGTGAAACCAAGGCCTTCCAAAACCCTTCACAACAAGGCACACGAAGTTCAGATCAAGCACAAAAGTGAAAAACAAAAAAAGCTCTCAGGTACACAGACTGTGCTTCAACTCTGAAATAAAGCAGCAACCTCCAGAGCTGACAGCTATGGCAACGCTGCTGCTGTATTTGTTGAGATGCACAATGGATTTGAACATAGGTCATTTGGGTGTTAGCAAAATGTCTAGTGTCCTTGGGATGTGATTTTAAACCTGAGGAACTCCTTAGCAACTGTCTTGTTGAAAGACAGGGTATTTCTCCACACACAGCTTTGGTTTTGAGAAGCTCCACGCAGGCCCAGCTTTGATTTTATAATTAAAGTCACTCTTGTCCAAAGTATCTCAGTTTTATGTCATTGATTTGTTCTGTCCAAATCTCCTGGTACCTAGTGAAAGTCAAATGTGAGATTGGCTCATTCCTTCTTCTGGTACAGCTTTGTCAATCTTCAGACCAGCCTGACAATAAAGATTGAGAAGACATGAAAAAAGACCCTGGGGAGGTCAATTCATTGCTAACCTGGTGGTGCTGAGCACAAAGGTTGACGAGAAAGTTTCTGAATACAAATGCTGAAGCCTTCAGTGCCATCTGTTGATAAAATAATAGTGAAAAACATTATTGGGTGGCCACCCAGTATTTCATCAGTGTCAGTACCACAGTAGGGAGGGGTAGGATGAATGAAGGCCCAGGTCCCATCCCCTGAGATCCAGATGAAGCAATGCTCATAAACAGGGACTTGACCTTTAGATACCGTCAACAGCCAACATGATGCTGGTGGGACCTTCTGCCAGGAAAAGCTGATGTGACTGTAGATGAGCTACTGAATAGCTGAGCAAAAGGTGGTTTTGATGTTCCTGTGCTCATTCAGATACTTATTGACTGCCATATATGCTTACCAGACTTCTGAGATTCCTTGACTTCCTAAACAGTATGTGAAACCTTCCCTCACATGTTAATTTACTCACATACTTTTCCCCTTTCTCAGTTCATTAGAGGAATTAAAGAGAAGGCTGATAACATGACCAGAAGGACTGAACAGGAGGTTGAAACAGCTGAGAACTCTGCCAGGAGCACATTAGACATGTTCTCTTAATGGCCAGATAATTAAAGTAGAAGATGAGAGTCACAAAATCAGTCCATGTTTGATCAGAGGCTATGATGTTTGCTCTTTGATCCTGATAAACTATAAAGAAAAACAGTATAGGGATAAAATGGAAGAATATCCCCTATTAACATCAAATAGGAGACCCTTGGCATGGCAAGGAAATGAAATATGGGTGACAGATCAAAGGTGTGCTCTGTAGAAAAAATATACTGAGTTATATAAATCTCTACTCCTTTAAAAGTTGATATTTCATTTTTTTCAAGGCCTTTCTGAGAGATGCATCAGAGAATTTAGAATTGTGGGAGGGAGGAAAGAAGCTGGTAAGATCTGAAATTAAAACTACAGGAAGGTGTGCCCTGGAAAAGCAGTATTTCAAGACATGGTCTGAAATAGCTCTTCCTTTTATAAAAACTTGATGTTATATAAGAAAAAAATCAAATACCAATCATTTCTTTGGCTTCAAACCAAGTAATCTCTTAAATTGGGGTAAAGTTCATCAGCAGAGAGGCCATGTCTCTGCTCTCTGCTCCTCCTCAGCCCCTCCACAACAGCAGTTCAGTGTTTCAATCTCTTTCCCTGCATATGCCAAGTGTCTTCCACGGCTCACCTGAATTCATCCCGAGAGTACATCTATTCACTCTTAGTGAACAAAAGATATGCACATGGACTCTTCTCACCTGAGTGTTGTCAGCAGGTGAGATGTGAGATGTCCTCTCACAGATGCACAAGGTCAGAGCCACTGTCCAGGCAGGGGCTGTCTTACAGGCTATGAACCCCAGAGATACACAGCTCTGCAGCCCTGCTCACAGGTGGGTGGAGGGCCTGGGCAAATGGATGCTCTGCACCCACTGCATCTGCATGACAGACCCTGCAAAGCACAAAGCAAATTCTGGCTGTTGGTGTGGACACCTCCTGTCTGTTCTTCAGAAGATTGGAGGACTGATTAAGCTTCACCTTAAAAATATAATGTGTCTTAGTTGTCATAGTTTGCTCAATATAGCAAGGCTGGGACCTGAAACAGCATCAGATGAGCCAGACAGGGAACACCTAAGAAAAATGGGCTGAAGTTGCTTCTGCCAAGAGGACAGAAACCACTCCAGCTCCCCTTCGGATATCCCAGCTGCTGTTGCCATTATCTCCTCCAGGGCCTGGAGTCGCCCCAGCCAACAAACACAACCTCATCCATCACCATGGAGGTGGATGCTGTGACATGGCAAATTGTGATGGGTGGAAGGCCTTGAAGAACCAGGCTCTGCCACTGTGACTCTTGTTAATCTGCTTCTTCCTCTTTAACAAACTTTAATGATGAAGTGCCAGCTTAAACTTTGACTCCAGCTTTCTGTTGGCCCGTGCTCTCTTAATGTTATGTAAATGCCTGTTCTGGCATTTAATAGTCTGCAGCTCAGAGCGACAATAAACTAAGACTGATCTAATAATGAATGACAAGTTTAATAATATAACAAACTGGGAGATTAAGTCAGTCTCCAGGATTTAATAGGGCTGATAAAGAAGAAAGCATTATTTATGTATTACAGCACTAATAGCTTAAAATGTTGGTGTGAACAAACTAGTGAGAAATACTCGGTGAGGGTTTTTTTTGATGTTTGATGGGCATAAAACTCCTTGCCAGTTTAATTCCAGTACAAAGAGATGTTAGGTTTCTTCCATAGTGGTGCAACTCTGCCAGCTTCACAAGAATTGCTTTATGTTTGCTGATTTTGTAACTCACGTGCATTTGTTGTTCAGGTTTATTTGGTCAGGGAAGACAGGGAAGGTGTGGGATCACTGGCTCATGGAGACATTTCATCTGGAAGGGTTCTCTGGAGGGTGTCTGGTCCCAGGACACACCTAGATCAAGTTGCTTGTCCTGTGCAGTCAAGCTTTGCTTGTCTCCCAGAGTGGAGATTCCTCAGGACCTCTGGCCCTTCACACCTTCATAGGAAACTTTTTTTCCTCTTGTATCTAATCAATATTTTTTTCACACTCCAGCTTGTCTTCTTGATCTTGTTCTATTCCTGTGCAGCTCTGAGAAGAGTTTGGCTTCATCTGAGTTCCCAAATTGCTGTCATAGAGTGAAATGGAAAGTCACTGCCTGGACTTGGTGATTGGGAATACATCCTTGTATGCAGCAGTCCCTCTTTGCTCCAAGGAAGCATTACTGACTCCTCTTCACCATGGTGTCCACCAGGACATCTGCATCCTTTTCTACAGATCTGCTTTCCAGACTTCTGGCACCAAGGTTTTGCATGGAGGAATACTGGGGAAACAACCATTTCAGATGATACTGAAGATCTGTTCCCATTTTATTTCAAGGTGGACACCTGGATGCCAAAATCTCAGATTTGAGCTTGAATGAAAACTTCTTACATGTTGCTTGGCATTTTCCATAGCTTTACTACTACACACAGGTAAAAAGAGGAATTAGCTGTCACAGCTGGGAAAAACACCTGAAATTAGGATATGCAATATTTGTTGGAAAAACATCACCAAAATGCTTTCAAAAACTTCTACAGATATTTCCAATGAACACTTCTGGTGCTTGAAAAAACTGGTTTAATATAATTCTTGGTGTGTCCCAAGGAGATGGAAAGGTGAAGACTCTCTCTTTTCCAGATAGCAACATGACTGGAACAGAAGAGAGTAATAAATAATTCCTTAAAATGTGCTGCTAGATCCTAAAGGGCATTCCTTTGCAGAGCAAGAAGGAGGAAGCAGGGAGGAGAAATCTTAAATTGTTTGGCAACCTACAGGAAAAAAAAAATCAAAAAACAGGTGAATTAATCCATCAATCTCAAATTAAATACAGAAATATGACTACAGGAACAATGAATATGACAAAGTTAGAACACCTCAAGAGCTCAATTTTTTCCAATAAGTTTGGATATCTTATTGGTGCAACACCTCCTTATACACTTCCACAACACACCCTAATACTTTCAGACCCATAACTCAGCCTCAGCTACAGTAGACAAAGCTGTTGTCTTTTATGACAGAGCTAATAACTAGGTTTTGCCACATAGCCCACGTCTGAGGAGGGAAGCTATAATATAATACAATATGTAATTTCCAGAATATCTATCAAATACTTTGAAGCTGCGTTGCAATAGATACAACAGGAAATCAATAGACCCTTTGTAAAATGACATTAGAGCCTTGGAAATAGACTATGTGCAATTATAAAGCAGACACACAGGCGTCACATTTCTCATAAGCATCATTAAAATTAAATTAGAAACAACGCTTCAAAGATAACAGATCATATTTTGCTTTACAATTATCTTTGCTCTCTGGGGCTTAATAATTTTCTGAGAAAAATGTCTCCGATCCACCAAGCTTTCTTGAGTTTGTCCTGTGCTACCCAGGAGATACGTCTGATTTGAGTCACTGACCACAAGTTTTGGGTCATAATCCCTTGTTCTTTTTCTTTTGGGATCTGTCACAACAACATCACCAAGGGGTAAGCAGCTGGGATCTTGTAAAACTTGACAGAAAAAGCCACACAGATATGCCTGTGACCACTCATGAACTTGGGGTGAGTAGCTACACTCACCTGTGTTCCTGCTTTAATCTCTGACATCAAGAAGCCTCCCTGCCCAAGCAGAGTGTTCAGGTAACAGCAGTTTCTCCCTTCAGATAATATCTTTAAATAATACAGTATTTAACTGCAGGATTAAAAAAGCAGAGAGATGATTTAGACCAATGTTCACCAGCTACACATCTCGTGGCTTAGCTGGAAAGAACTTCAATTAGGGCTGATTGCAGATGTTGACATAGAGGCATTAAAAGAAAAAAAAAAAGGTAAAAGAACCTTGGGGAAATTAAAATGAAAACGAAACTCCAAGGATCTAAATTAAATAACTGTGAGACTATTAAAGAGATACAGGAAGTGAGTAGGAGGCATTTGCAAAAGAATTTGGGGAATTGTTGTACCTGGCTGGTCCATGGGCTGTTACAGCACAGCTCTGGAAAGCACAAGGGTACAGTGCAGCTCAGCACCCAGTTGTGGACAAGCACACTGCCCTGTGTTTAGACTGCCAAGTCTACCCTTGATCTGGAGGAGCCCTATCTAAAGAAGAGATTCCAGGTGCAGAGAGCGTGACTAAGTTATTCCACAGGAGGGGGAATCCATAAAAAGAAAGGGTGCTGATGCTGAAGCAGCAGGATCAGAAAAGAGCATTTGGGTTCAGCTGCCTGTTGTCGAAATGCACAGAGACTGGGGCTTATGTCCCTGGGGAGGTGTCCTTGTGGGGCCAGAGAGAGGGACTTCAGATAGCCCCACAAAAGCAAGCTCTGATCTCCTCTGCATCTTGGCCAGCTGGCTCCTCCTCATCCTCCCTGGGAAAGCGATGTGGGAGGGAGGGGCAGGGAGGTGGCCATCTGCCCTGGGAAAGCTGGAAGCACTTGCAATCAACTCATGAATTTTGCATTTTCCTTCCAATGGCAGGCCGTGAGTCAGGTCTTTACAAATATTGATGGTTGGATTGCAAGTCTTAATCAGACCCTGAACAGAAGCAAGTCTTTAAATTTTCTTCAAAAAAAAGTTTTTTTTCTTCTATATCTGATATTGTCCATTGACATTAAAAGACAAGTGAAATTCAGAAGTTGATTGCAAATATTTTTCATCTTTAGAAAGAAGAAGACTATGGAATGAGGTAAGGGAATGAAAAACAAGTGAGCATATAGACTTGATAAGACAACAGAACCAGAGGCAATATAGGTTCAGCCTTTTATGGATGATGCTTGAAGCGAGGAAAAGTGAGTCCTCTACTTTATTGACAAAGATTTTTCTGGCTCCAGGTTACATATCTAATAAGGTTTTGCTTTCTAGTCTCCAGTTTAATAGTCCCTCTCTGCTCACTTGTGCCATGTTCATGCTGATGTAGCATTGCATTTCTGCCTTCCTTTCAGCCTGAAATTCTCTCAATCATCTTTATTGTGTACAGTAGATGTAGGTTTTCCAGATTGCCCTCCAGGCTCAAAGCATAAGTGAGATCAAAGCAATAAACCTCCTCTTATGATTGGACTATTTTGTCTCTCAGTCCTTCCTCAGCAACAGAGGCTTGTGTCCACTTGAACTGGATGCCAAGACATCTCCACTGGTAGCTATGGAAAAGTTTATGGTCATGTCTGAATGTCACCTCCCTGCCACCAGTTCTCAGAGAGGGAACAGGCACTTGGACAGCTAGTGGAGCAGATAGCCAAGAGGTGCATGTCCTGGCTGGGTCTTTGTTGTCCCAGCTCATCTCCTTTGCTTTCATTCCTCAGTAGGGCACAGCTGCTGTTGCCATTTTTTTTTCTGGTTTGAATTGATTTTTTTCTGTTTTTTTTTCCAGTTCTTTCCATTTTGACTGGAGAGGCTGTAATGGCTGGTGGAGAAATCATGGATAAGTTAACAGGGCCATTCATGTTTTTGACCTCATGCATTCCCTGTCTGCTTTCTTTTGAACATCTAAAAAAAAGACTGTTCTAACCCAGAGACAATGTCAATAGATCCACCCTGACTGATGTTCTTCAAGTAGCCTCAATTTTGCCACTTGTATGGGATTGTAGCAGGTGAAAAAGGTGAATTGTGGTTATCCCTGACACTTCTCATGGCTTTTTAAGACTGCTTGGTGAGTAGAGCGTGGAGAATGATTTGAGCATGGGATATCTCATCATGTCCAATGATAGACAATCCCAGGCCTGAGGATCAGGCTGGTTATAGATATTTATGCTATATATAGAAAGTCAACAAGGAGGAAAGATCAGTATCTTAATTCAACATCTTTTAATATGTGTCTTGTAAAAATATTCACAGCATCTCATTCAAGATCAACATGATTTCTCAATGTTTTGAAGAACAAAGGAGTCGAGTTTATCTGCACGAACCCCTTACACTGTTAACTGATATCCCATGATACTGAGCAGGGATTGTTTGCTTTCTTTCATCAGAAAATAGATGAGGAACATATTTGTTAACCAGTGAAATAAGAAACATCCCAATGGGTGTGCTTTAGTGACATGGTCCATTGAACCAGCCCGAAGGACTCCTATAGATTCAGTCTGCTGGAGCCTGGAGAATAACCCTGGGAATGTTTTATGAAGTGTCATGGGAGGAGTTTCTGTTTAAACTGAATGAAGCTCATGGGGAGAAGGGAAACCTGTTAGCTTGGGTATTCTGAGTGTGAGATGCAGAAATGATCTCTCTTTCCTGTTAACATCAGTGATTGCTAGGTCTAAAAATTTCATTCTACCTGGTTGCTTCCCTTGGAACAAAGTTCAACTTCACTAACAGTAAAAGCTTCAGGAACCAGGAACATAATTCTAGAAGGATATGGGGGCCATGTCCAATCTCCAGCAATGCTGCTGGTGCTCAAGGGCCCATCTCAGTGCTCATCTCTCCACTGAGGGCTGGAGCCTCTGCTTTCCCATTGCAAAGACCATCTCACCTGGAAACTGAGCATACTGCAATGGGGCCCCACTAACAAGTCTCAGCATCACTCCTTCAAGGCGGAAAGTTCTCTTCCAGCATCATTTTCCCCGTTAATTGGATGACCTCTGCTACTCAGCATTGGGCTGCAATTCGGGAAAAGGTCAGGCCTTTTTCACAGCTGCTCTTTCCAATTAACTTTTTGGTGTACTCGGGCACAGGTCTCCTGCCCTTCAAGCACAGGAGATGCTCAGCATGCCATAAAGCTCAAAGGAACGCAGGGGGCTAAATGATCCTCCTGGGAGGCACCTGACCTGACTGCTAACTCAGGTTTTACTGGGCAGAACAAGAACCCTTCTCTCTACTTTCTTCCATAAGGGCAGAGACAGTGTGGCAGCGAAGCAGCTCGGTGGGTAAATGGAGGTTTTCTGTTACCAGCTGCAGTGACATTCCTTCCCTGGTCTGTTATCTGCTTGGCCTAATTCATGTCTCTGCTGTAGGGGTGACCATCTTTTGTAGGACAGATCCATGCTTTCAGTATTTCCAAAACGTGCCTGCAGAGGCATAATAATTTGGACAAAATCCCATAAATAATTTGTGGTCACTGACCTATATTGGTTTCCTATAACATGCACAGACATCATTTCACTGCCTACCCTCACTTTCACCCTTCCTCCTGAGCCTTTGGACAGGTTTCAGCAAGATCTGCAGGTGAAAAGTTTCAGAGATAAGTGATTTTGACTCAATTTAGGGAAAATGGGTGGCCAGACAGAGGAGAAAGATGCACTGCGGACCTTCTGCCAAAGGGAGAGCACAACATGTGCTCAGACTTGTCATTGTTTAACCCCAGCCAGAAATTAAGCACCACAGAGCTGCTTGCTCAGCCTCCCTCCTCTGTGAGATGGGGAGAAAATTGAGGGAATAAAAAGTAGAAGTTGTGGGAAGAGACAAAACCAGTTTAATAGGACAGAAAAAAAAAAAAGAATATACAAGACAAGTGATGCACAATAAAATTAATTGCTCACCACCTGCTGACTGATGCCCAGACAATCCCTGACACATGGTGCCTCCCCAGCCTACTCCCCCCAGTTTATATACTTGGCATGATGTCACACCAGTTTGGGTAAGCTGTCCTTGATGTGTCCCAGATCCTTATGCACTCCCTGAACTTCACTGGCAGCCCAGGATGGGAAGGTGAAAAGTCCTTGACTTAGTGTAAACACTATTCAGCAACAATTAAAATGTCAGTGTGTTATCAACATTATTCTCACAGTAAATCCAAAACACAGCTCTGTACCAGATACTAAGAAAAAATGAACTTTATTCCAGCTGAAACCAGGACAAGAGTATATCAAGTGCCAGAAAATTCACATGGCAAAAAGCCCTTGTAAATAGGAATGAAATGTGAATAAAACCCACTGAAGTGTGAAGAGCTTTTATTTCAGCTTACACTTTCTCTAAGATCAGCAAATCACCTATGGGATAAAACCCTAATGGCATCAGACTCTGGAAATTCTGGTGCACACTTTTACACCTCTCAAGGAGAAGTTCATCCTTACCTAAAGCACAGACACCCATTTCTGCCCTCCTTGCAACCAGATTACCTGCTGTTTCAAAGATTTGTGTGTTCCTAAGTGTTTAGTTGATGCTATACACCAGGAGGAGATGAACAACCAGCCTAATCTGACAAATAACCAGCCTATTTTAATGACTAAACCATGAACACAACAACCACAGTCACTGAACAAGAACAGGTTTGGATCATGTTTTTTCCAGGGCTGCTGGATTTCCCATCCTTACTCCTTGGGCACCCCAAATTAGTGAGTACTGCTTGAAATTATGNTGTCTTATGGTGTCTTTCCCTGTGCCCTATGCACAGCAAAATAATGATAAAGCTGCTGAAGGTGGTAAGGGTTGTGGTGTTGGATCCACTAATGGCAGTGAAACTCTGAGACACAGATGAGAGGGTTGTGGACGCATCCCTGAGCACAGGAGCAGTTTGCAGTGGGAGCAGAGGTTGTGCAATGGCATGGGCTGTGCCAAATGCCTGGGAGGTAGGTGCACTGTACCTGGGTTAGCTCCATCTCACTTCTTGTCTCTCCCCTTCTCTCTGCAGGATGACCCAACCAATTCTTTGCACTCTGCGCCTTGCACTCTTACTACTGACTCATTGCACCCTGTTTGCTACCATGTGCACAAGCCATCAGGAAAACACTGTTTCTGAAATGTCCCTTCAGCACAGCAGAGGTGGATATGAGATTCCAATGTCCAACCACAGGGCAAGATCTGTTAGGGCTGGAAATTCAGCATGGGCATTGCCTGCTCTGTGAGTGCCCAACTCTCCAGCCTTTAGGTATCTTTCAGGTAGCTTGGTATTGCACTGTTGGCATCATATACGTGTCCATAGTTGTTCTCTGGCTGATCGCTTTGTGCCCCCCACAGCTGTGCATCCCCCATGCCCAACCCCCCTTAGGGTGGTGGGGTTTATGCCATGCAGAAGCAGACAGTATTCTGCCTACTTCAGTCTGAAGTATTTGACTGTCTCACCATCGAGAAATATTTATTCCCATCAGAACATCGGCACAGCACAAACATTAAGACGTAGCTCCCTGCCAATCACTTGGCAAGATTTTGACTTCAGAAGCACCTAATAATAAATGGGAATACTGGAACGTGAAGTCAATGGGGATCCATAGCTAAAGATTGCCTTTATCAGTAGGGCATCTGTCATTGCTTAATTAAGATGCAAATTGTAGCTGTCTCCATGGTGATGAAGTAACTTTTTTTTTTTTGTGTGGCACTGAAATACGAACCGGGCTGGATGTGCCCAGCTGAACTAGCTATAACCTAAGGAAAAATGTCAGGGCTGGCTGCAGCTCTGGCAGCACTCGGCCAGATTCTGCCCTCATTTCCTCTACTGCCAGCAAACCTCCAAACCAGGTGGTCTCTGAGCACGGCAAGATCCCAGCACTCGCTGGGAGTGAGATGAGTGCTTAAAAAGGTGTAGTCAATTAAGAAAAATGGGCAGAACCGAGCTGTTTACCACTCACTCATGGCTGAGATCCCACCAGCATCATGCAGTTTGCTGGCAGGAGTACCCAATTGCAGCCAGGGCTGTGGCTCTGCAGAGCCATAGACACAGGCCATGGGCACATTGCTGTGGGTGGTAAAAGCCATCTTACCCAGCTTGCAGGGAGCAAAAGGGCATTTATGATGGGTGAGTGAAATAATTACACAAGCCATAAAGAAGTTTATGAGACATGTCTTCAGTGAAGAACATTTTCTACCCTCCAGCTGCCATTTTCCAGGTTTGTGATGGAAAAAATCCAGTTGCCTAAATCTCTGCTGCTGCACTCGCCAGCTGGGACATGCTCCAAGCTCATGCACCCAAAATGAACCCAACGTGGATGAAATACAAATGTTCAGGCAAAAGACCCAGAGCTGCCAGCACTGGTGACTGCAGTTTGTGACTCTGGATGTTAGACCCCACTTGAGCTTGTCTGGGTGCAGAAATCCCCACACCCACAGCTGCAAGAAACCTGATGAAAATGGGGATCTTTTGAGCATTCATTGCTAGAGAGTAGCTACGTGGAGAAGGACCTTTGGGGTCCTGGTAGACAAGTTATCCATGGGACAACAATGTGCCCTTGTGGCCAGGAATTCCAAAGGTATCCTGGGGAACATTGAGAAGAGTGTGTCCGGCAGATCAAGGGAGGTTCTTGTCCCCTTCTGCTCTGCCATAGTGAGACCTCACCTGGAGTATAGTGTCCATTTCTGGGCTCCCCAGTTCAAGAGTGAAAGCAATGTACTTGAGAGAGTCCAAGGGAGGGCTATGAGGGTGATGAAGGGACTGGAACACCTGCCTTGAGGACAGGTGGAGAGACCTGGGGCTTTTTAAGTCTGGTGAGGAAAAGCCAGAGGGGATCTAATGAATGTCTATAAATACATGCAGGCTGCGTGTCAAGAAGACAGAGACAACCTCTTTTCACTTGTGCCTTGTGCTAGGATGAGGAGCAATGGATTCAAGCTCATGTTTGGGAAGTTCCACCTCAACATGAGGAACAATTTTATTGTAAGGGTTACAGAGCACTTGTACAGACTCTGTATAGGGAGTCTCCTTCTCTGGAGACTTTCAAGACCTGTCTGGATGCATTTCTGAGTGATCTGCCCTAGTTTTGGTCCTGCTCTGGCTGGGGGGTTGGACTTGATGATATTTGGAGGTCCCTTCTAACCCCTACCCTTCTGTGATTCTGTGCATCCAGAGGGGTCAGCCACACCTGAGCTACAGCAGGAGCAGGCTCTTGGATGTAAATGGGCACTAAGGCATCCTTGGGAAAAAAGAAATGCCTGGATGGCTCCCAAGGCAGTGTTTTGAAGCAATGAGGAAAGAATAGTCTAAAAATCAGCCCTGTAGAAGCAGCTGTGGCAGCAGGGAGAATAGCCTCTGGTGGAAGCAGAGTGCCTGACTGCTCCAGCTTGAGATTCATGTGATCATTCATTAGTTCTCATTTAATAGTGATTTACTCTGCACTGATGTGGAACCCTTCACCTCCTCTTCCAGGAAACTCTTGCAAACATCAAATCTGACCTGAGAGCACTGGCAAGGGGGTTGCTGAGTTGTGGGCTACACTGTGGACGCTGAGGCATGGGGAGCTCAAGGCCATGTCAGAGACCAGCAAAGCATCCTCTAATCTGCATCTCTGGGTTTTCCCCTGAAGAATATCTTTCTAAAGAGCTGAAACCAAAAGAAAGAAGCAGGGTTTGCATGCAACTATATTTAATCACAGTCATTCTCACCTTGTGAGATTGTGCAGCCCCCTGTATCTTTACTGGTAGAAAAGAGGGCAGGATTAACTTAGGAAAACCACAGAAAAGAAGCTGGGAAACAGGTGTAGCACACCCTCCTTGCTTTTATGTGGAGGCTGTTAGGAGATCCTCATACAGCCCTGTCTATTTTTCCATCACTCTGTACATTCAATGCTTCACTGGGCTAAATGAGAGAGCTCTGGGCTGGCTTGGTCTGCAGTGAGGTGTCCCACAGCTGCCAGTCCGAGAGGTGTGGGTCTGCTGGGGGGTCTTTGGAGATCAGTCTATCCAATGTGGACGTCTCAAGTGCAGTGTCAGCGTGCTGAACACTAGATCAGGCCCCAAAATAAGAAAAGCTAAAGTCTTTCCAAAGGGACAAATCCTTCTAGAGAATGAAAAAAAAAACCACCAACCAAACCCCAAAAAGCAACAGATGAGATGCAAAAAATGCAGCTGAATTCTTCAGTCAGTGCAGAAACCTCTTCCTGCAAACACAATTCAGCAGGGGAGAAGATTTAGTGCATGTGTGTCAGCACTCACGGGTAAGGTGCATAGGACAGTGTTTTAACAAGGCAGTGTCTGCACTGTCTTCACTCAAAGGTTTTTGTAAGGCACTGTTTAAAAATTCAACATTTGTGTGCTTTTTTATTCTGTATATATAACTAAGCAGAGAGTGCTCTGGCTTCCCAAAGACCTAGAAAACAAACCCTTTGCAAGAGACTGGCAAATCCAGCAAACAAGAGAAGGCTGGACTCACCTGCCCTTGGCAGACCCTTCTGCCCTCTCAGGTGGGCAGAGGCTCCATTTTAGGCTGTTTCTCATTGGGAAGCCTCCTGACTGACAACCTCCTACCACACCTTAACAGGTTAAATAGCAAAGCCTTTGGCTCTTAGCTGAATTTATCTTTTTTCTGTTGGTCCAGGTTAATTCCATACTCAGTGGAAGCATTTGTTATGGAGAGAGCCTTCCCTGCCCTTCCCTTCACAACATTTTCCACTGCAAGGAAAGCACGTGCAAGGCAACACAGCAACCTGCAGAAGCCCCATAGCCCAGAAGTAAGTGTTTGGCATTTGCACTGATACACTGTTTAGTTTCCTCCCATGTTAAGGGCTTGGGAAAGCCCAGCAACCCTCAGAAATCCATCAGGATGTAGCTTGTGTTGCTCACTGCAGGTTGATGCTCTTCCTAGTTAAGGTCAGGTCTTTGCGAAGGTCCTCAGCTCTATTTACTATACCTGTGCCTTCACCTCATCACTTTTCTGCTTTTCTTTGCCACTTCCAGCTGCTATATACCATCTATATGATCTCTGTCCAGATTACTAATGAAAGCCTTGTTAAAATGATAATTGGCTTCTAATTTAGTAGACTCATAATGGTTATAACTGAAGTACATTGCCAGCCATAGGGCATAATCCATTTTAAACTGCAGTACACAGGGACTGGAGTTTATGTTCCTTGATGTGATTTCCTTTCCTTTTCTAAAAGCAATTATGTGCATTTAACTGTACGTTGTTATTGTTGAAACCTTTTACACAAGAGTTAGTTGTACACAGAGCAATTTACAAACAGCAGTTCAGAGAACAGGCAGCCATACAATGGGACCAGCAAGTGAGTGGGCTCAACCAGAAAGGAAACTAAACACAGGAATTCAGTGTGCTCCCAAGAAATTACCTGCTTTCACTCTCATGAGGGGTTACATTGTCAAAAGGTTGTATAATATTTGAGGCAATATCAGGAACTTGTTGTGTTACTGCACTCTGGATGCCAGCAGTACAGCTTGGCAGCATGCTGGTGAAGTTCATGGCTGGGTGATGACAACCCAGGGGATTTAAGCAACATTCAAGGACAGAGCTTGAGGAATCACTTTATGCTGCTCCCCATATGGATTGTTGCTCTTTGCAGTTAGTAGGTAAAAGCAGATGAGCTGGGGAACTTGGCTCTGGTTCTCTAACTGGGAGCTGTTTGTGTCAACACTTGTTGGTTTGTGAAAACCTTTGGTTTGCATTATTGGTGCATCAGCAGATGTTTGCAGCTGGAGCTAGCTAGGAAGTTTCTGGTGGGACATGTTGTTTTTGATGTGCTTTGGCTGAAATGAAGGTGAGAACAACAACAGCAGTGCTGCTCCCTTGGCATCCTGGAGCTCCCAATGTTCCCAGCTCTTGGTTGTAGGCAATGCTGGCAGAAGAACAAATAGGTATGTAATGACCACAAATTTATTTAACCTGGAAATTAATCAGAAGTTTCTAATTATCAGAACTGTAATGCTCCCACAGCACTCCCATCAGAGCAGTGACAAATGCTTTTGAGATAGATTAGTTTATTAAACTGGTCTGAAGACAAGGTTGCTATGACACTGGGAGAAGGAGCTTCATGATGTGAGAAGCCTCACTAATGTCTCTGCAAGGTGGGATACACAGGACTTCTGGGCACTGTGTTTTCTGGAGCAGTCTGGCCTTGAAGCCCCAGCACTCGCCGTGTGGTGGGAAGTTGAAACTCTGCTTGTTTAAAAATGAAAGACAGACTAAAAAATGTTTGAGGAACAGCTTGCAAAACACATTGAAATAACAGTATATGGTAACATATTTTTAAACATTTCAGCACAGGAGGCCTGCTCAAGAGTGGTAAAACCCATGTCAGACTGAGGTGTAGAAGGAGAACTTAGATAATGCCATTGCAGAAAAAACAGGATCATTTTTTTTAATCTATGTTCATCTTAATATATTCTGGGGAGCACTTTTACATGGAAGTTGCCAGAGGCTTCATCCCAAATGGAAGTGTTGGTAGAAAAGCTTATGTAGGAAATCTGCAGAAGAGTAATGCTCAGGACTGGGTCATTTTATTCACAAGCTATGCAGGAAGACAAGGATGAAACAGCTGAACCATCACCAGTGGTGTGCTTCCCTCCTTACATGTGCCTTGTTATCAGAAAAATGAGAGCTGGTGAATTGAATACCAATAGTTACTGCTTGCTGGGGAGGGAAATGCAACAGAACGTTTAAATCTGTGTGGTGAAATGTAACAGAAACTCAGTTTCTGTTTGGCCTGTGCCTGATGTTCTGCCCCCCAAAGGGAGGTGATCTCCTGAGTATCTTCTGCAGACACCTTCAGATCCCAGTCATGATTCCAGGCAAAACCAGCTCAAGCTCCCCAGTTTTTCTGCAATATCAGGGGCCCAGCTTGTGGCCATCTGCTGCCCCTCTGCCACCTGCTGCTGCCACAGCACCCAGCCTGGCACCCATCTTCCATCCTGCTGCCCTTCACCTGATGCAGTCACCTTCATCTTTGGGTGCCAGGGAGATGCCAAGCCTGGGAAAAGGTCACTCAGTTTTAGGGAGCTGCAGGTAGCAGAAGTATTTCTGAAAAATACCTTTTAATTGCCAAGTATAAATAAATGTCAGTGTATGGGTTCAGCATATATATTTCCAAGTAAATATTTTGGAGTCAGAAAAATCAAGTATTATACAGAGATCATTTAGAAAAAGACTGATTAGCTTCGGAGTATTAGTGAAGCAGAAAATTGGCTTGCAACATGATTGTTAGCAACTATCTTGAGAGCTTTATCCATTTATATCACTATTTTCTTTACAAATGAGTCAAGGGATTAGCTTGTGCTAAGCAGACTGAGGACACAACAACTTCAATTGCAGCAGGAGCAGAGGAGTTTTGCAGTGTCTTAAGGATGAACTTTCATGTTATTTTGGCTGTTTCCAATGAACAACCTTCTGGAACCTCACCTGCCTGGCTGCTCCCCTTAACTTTATCTCCATTTTTCCAGTAGGCAATGTTACATTTAAGTAGTGGGATCTGCAGGAAGGCTATGGGGAAGGCCCCCTCTTCCCACTGTGTTTGGTTTGACAGGTCTCTCTACACTGTTTTTTTCACTACATATCCAGACACTGGTTACAAATTCTCTGCCTTCCTCTCCACATGGCTCCAAGTGCAACGTCTGTCACTCAGGGGGTGTGTACCCTGTGCATGGCAAAGTACAGCTGCCTCCAGGGAGCTGCGTGGGAATTCTGTTGTATCTTCATGCGCAGAGATGGTAATTTGCCATCACAGTAACATCCCAGCCAAGGAGCTTCACAACACTCGTTTGGAAAGCAGCCGTGCTGTAGTTTGTAAGATCACTCATCTTCTTTTCATTGCTATCCCAAATCCCTGAGAACCTTTTAATAATTCTTTGTTTACAGAAGGCAAGAAGAACACTTGAGCACATAGTCTTCTTTCAAGTAAACAGGCTTTTTTTTTTCTGATTAAAAATCAAGTTTGCTTCAAACCTGAAGTCATGTTCATGGATTCCTTCCAACCTGATAGAGCATCCTCACCACAACTGTAGCACTCTCAGACCCAAAGCAAGGCACTGTGGTGTGAGTGGCACAGGGTGGTGTAGTACAGTGGACAGGGAAGGACCCTTTATAGCTTCACCAAGCTGTGCACAGCTTGACTATCACTCTGTGTCTAGGTTCAATCACAACTGACACTAGCAGCTCTTGCCTGTGTTCCCGGGAAATGTGAAGCCTGAGGATTGATTCAGTGGCCTAAACACTGTTGGGTTGAAATTACTTGGTCACCTAAATCTTTCCCATGGAGACCAGTGGATCCATAGCAGATACCTCTCAGGTCCTATGGAGTCTTGTGCCCTTCCAGAGGGAGGTCAGTCAGGACAGTGAGAGCACTGCTGACAGTGCCTGTGTTGAGGCAGCTGAGGTGACAGTGTACTGGGTTTTATGCATGAGAGAGCTTCCAATGTGAACCATGTCACTGTTAAATCAGCCTACCAGCAACTGTGTGGAGCATTTTCACCAGCTGACACAGCCCTCTTCAGAAATTACTGATCTGATTACATCTTGGATGACCATAAATCAAAGCTGAATACATCTCAAATGCTTTGCTGTCATATTTCTCTCTGAATCTTCATTCCAGCTCAGAATCTGCTGTACTCCTCTATTCTTCATCTGTAGGGTGTACAAATTTAATTCATTTGTTGACTCATTGACCTTTTTTTTTCCCATTGACCTAGAAGCCTGAAGAGCTAAGAGATGATTGAACATCCTCAGGCATGCAAAAAAGGCTGATAAGTAATCAGAGCAGTGTGTAGAATATGCAAGTAGCTTCTGAGAATAGCAGGGGGAGAGTCACTGTTTTTTTTCACTGCACACTGAACTGTAAACTGCAGCTCATCATGTGCCTGGGTTTTCAGAATGCAAGCAAAATTACTGTCTCCAAGTAGAACAGTTCTTATGGTTGTAGCCTCCAGGTCAGACAGGATCACAGTGCTGAGCTGTACAGGTCCAGCCAGTCATTGTGTACCCTGTGTATGTATAAATTACAGAACTGGCTGGTGGGTATCCGTGTTTTCCAGTGTGGATGAACCTTCTTCAGAAAGCTGGGGGTTAGCGTATGAGAAGGAGCAAGGAGCCAGGTGGCTGGCAATGTGCTGTGACAGACACAGTTCCTGGAGCTGGTTCCCAGGATGACACCCGGGGCAGTAACTTCCACCTGGAAGCAGTATAAAAATGAGCGTGTTTTGGAGCCCTGTCAGACTGTTGATCCTCACAAATAGGAGGGAGAGGAGCAATACAGTTTCTGTAGGAGGGATTGGAAGAGATAAGTAGTAATGCTGTATTACATTGTGTGGGATAAAAATTAGCTGTATTCATGGTCTAAGTATAAAAAAAAATTTAAAAGAGAAGCTAAAACAGATTAGACTGCCCAGCCCAGCAACGTGTCTCCAACAGAGGCCATTAGTGAACACCTCAGTAAGGACAGACCCATACATGCAGTAAGGCTTCCCCAGCATGCAGTCCTAGACCCCAGTTACTTACAGGTTTTTCAGCTGCTCGTCTGGAGATTATGACCTCAGTGAATCTTGCTCATTATTTTTGATATGACTGACACAGATCCTCTCAGTCATTTCTCTCCCTGGCTGAAGTCCTTTTCTATTCAGAAATTCTTCATGCAGAAAGATTAATACATATTTGATCATCCCATCACCCTTCTCTGTTCTTCCATTTCTACAATATTAATTTTATGTGATGCTAATTTTCAGCCAGAGGGTCAGATGTGTGTCCAGTGTGCTAGTGCAGCATGTTTTTTGTGTTCTCTGTTCCTTTTCTAACCATTCTCAGTGTACTCTGCACCAAGCTAATGATTTCATATAGCCATGTATAGGTCATCCACAGCCTTTTTTTCACCTAAAGGTTGGGAAAAGCTTTGTTTTCTGTCAGGGTTTATATTGTGCTCAGTAGAATCATACCATTATACAGTCATTTTTGTTGAAAGACACCTTTCCAACTGTTAGTCCAACTAACTGTTAACCCAACACTGCCAGGTCACCACTAAACCATGTCCCTCAGCACCACACCTTTAAACACCTCCAGGGATGACAACTCAACTACTTCCCTGAGCAGCCATGTCCAGTGCTTTTCTGTGAATACTTTTTTCCTAATATCCAACCTAAACTTCCTCTGGTGCAATCTGAGGCTATTTCCTCTTGTTGCTTATTGCTTGGGAGAACAGACCAACTGCCACCTCACTACAACCTCCTCTCAGGCAGCTGTTGAGAGCAGGAAGGTCTCCCTTGAGCCTCCTTTTTCCAGGATAAACAACCCCAGGTCTCTCAGTCACTTCTCTTAAGATTTGTTCTCTAGACCTAGTATTTGTCCATCACTTTTCCAGGAAATGTGAGATGAATCTTCCTCCCCTGGGTAGTATCTTCAGCCACAGCACCAGGACATCCGAGTCCTGGCAGATCTATGATAATTTCTTTATTCTTAGTGAGGTGTGTACTTCTGCTGCTGATAAATGCACACTGTCTTCTCTAGATATGAGCACTTTGACATCTGAACAATGAAGCATGTTCTCTTTGTCATCTCCTAAACAATTTCTCTGATGAAACTGTCAGGTCTTAGCTTCTACTACCTCTAAGCAAAGAGCAGCCTCGTGCAATTTCCATAAAGTGTTATTTTCTTTCCTGGGAAATGCCTTTCTTTGCTCACGACCATCCATCCCTTTTCTTATTAGAACAGACAATTTCTATTATAATTTCTGATCCACTGTCCTTCCATGCATAATGGCAATTTTATTACAAGCCTCTATTTCACCCTGCTCTCTGCAGCAGATTGTCTGATAGTTCAGGGATTGCTGGAACAACTCCCTTCTTCTGCAGGGTCAGAGACTGATCATGTGCTGTATTTCATTTTTCTGAAGCCTGGCACACCCTGCTGATAATTCTTGACTGTGTAGGGATGTCAGGTGTGTGCAGTTAGGCAACAGATGTCAGAGTGACTGTAACCCCTAGTGACTAGCAAAAGCAATGTGGGACGTGTATCACTTATGCAATATTATCAATAACTCTCAAGAAAGTAGTCACTGAATCCTTTGAAAATGTTTGGATTTTGCAGCCTCAAGCCCTCCTTCTGTGGGGAAGCATGAACCCTCTCTGGAAAGAGCAGAGACATGGAGATATTTGAAGTGTAGCACATGTAAGGGTTGTGTCTGATACACAATAAGGCTGGAATGGTCTTCAAGAGAGTACAATTTTTTTCCCACTGCCCTGAAAATGGAGCAACTACGTATAAAATCCTAGTAGTTGTTCCTAAAGCCTTTTAAAGGGGGAAACTCCACTGCCTCCAGGCATGCATCAGCCTGCAGCATTGACCTTGCCACATTTTAGTTCTTCCAGAGACACACAGAGCAAATTATTATTATTCCCTCTTGGCATTTCAAGTTGTATGTGAAAATTGTTGCTGGTTTGGTACATTTGTATGGATTTGTACTGTTTTCCAGCTAATGCCTTGCCAGTGCCTCTCTGTGAAGTAATGGCTGATGCGCACATTGCATCACGTTCCCATGATCAAGGTAGTTGAGATCACTTCATGGCTGTACTGAAGTACTGAAGGCATCACTTAGTGCTCTGCAGAGATATTTACTTCTTTCAGGAACTCCTACTCTGTAAGATTCCAGATGTCCAGCCTGCACAGTTCAGGGGCTTAGGCTCAAAGAAAAGTTTTCTTTCTTCTCTTTTCATCTTCACTCGCTTTGTCAAAGTTGTCTCTGGAAACTCATGGAGTAAATTCTGTGATCCTTCAAGTGACAACTGTGAGTAAGCTGGTGAAGTGTAACAACCCAAAAAACCAAAGATGATGGGAGCATGAGTGACTTTATGCATTTCCTTAGGGGGTAGTAGTATGTCTGTCCACCTTGGGCTGCATTTTTACCCTTAGAAGATTATAAAAGGTGGCAAAAACCAAACCAAAACAGGAATTATCTTCAGAAAACCCAACACCCATCTGCAAAGCATTTTAACTCCAGAGGTGCCTTTGTGTCTTACCTTGGTCTGTCTGTGGCAGAGCTGGGAACTGAGCACAAAGTCTGAGGCTAACCAGTAAATGTCCATTACTGTCTTTACAGGCAAACAGCTTTCTTCTGGGCTGCAGGATTGCTGGCTTGGCTAGATCATACTGGCAATATTTGCAACACAAGTGGCTTGAAACTGATGTAGAAACACACTTCACGTTAAAATGCAGGCAAGGCTTTAGCAGATATAAGACTGTCCACATGCTCTGTGAATCCCTGGTGGGCTCCATCAGACCTTATCAGTGAGATGATGAGGAGAAGACCTGCCCTCCAACCCTTCACTCTCACCACTGCACTCTTCCTTCTCACCCTGCTTGACTTCATCACCTTGGGGCATTATTTTTAAATAACACTTTTAATGCTCCGATTTTGCAAGTTCCTGGTGTATAATTAGAAGTCCTGACATCCTTGTCTTCTTGCTCCCTGATGTCACAGGCCTGCCGAGAGGAGGAGAGAGGTTTTATTCCCTCTCTTGCGCCGGATCAGTGGCAGGCCCCTCATCAGGACAATGCATCTGTCAGCTTTTGTCAGCCTCCCTGTAATTAGCTCCGAAGTTAACTGCTCTCCATCTCCCAGAGAGGCCAACACCTTTGTGCTTACTCCTGGCTTGAAAAAATGCCCCCCGCAGCCGCCTGAAAGTGTCTGCAAGATGCCTGCAGGCTGAGAAATGTGCAAATTCACAGCCACGTGCAGATCTCCCCTTAATATCCCTCGGTCCGCTATCACCACGGCTCCTAAATGAAGCTCTTCTTGGGCAGGAGGGCACCAAGCCGAGCAGCACTGCCCAGCCGACCCGCTCATTTAGGTGATTCTCAAACCAAGTGGTGGCAAGAGGGCTGTATTTTTGAAATCCGTGTCTTTCCCTTTGCTCCCCGCGGGAGGAATCGCAGCTGTGAGTAGCCGGGAATGAAATGGAAAGGAGCCGGGGAGAGGAGGAAGTTTCACACGAAAAAACGAGGCAATTTTTCCACCAGGGTTGAACTGCAAGCTCTGCTCAGCCCAGTACTGGAGTCCTCGATTTCTCTTCTGTTCTCTCCCCTTCTCCCCGGGAACGGCACCAGCTCGTGTGGCAGAGCAGTAAAGGACAGAGCTGTTACTCAGCCTTTATCTTCCTTCTGCCAGCAAGTGCAGGAGGCTGTAAACACTGATTATAGTTTTCAGACATCCATAAGATTTGCACAAAAAGACTTTAACCCTTTGTTTTTATTTTATTTAATTTTAGCATCTATATTCAAATAGTTTAATTTAAAGCAGTTACTACAGTCCAACTGAGCTCCCCCAAGGGTCTAATGAAAATGTCACCAGTGGCTTCAGGGCAGCAGAACCAGCCAGAAACAGGAGCCTTTTAGCCAGTGCATACCAATGAAAAAAGTGCCACTGACATTGGAGTGACCTGGATTAGACTCTATGTTTTTGTATTGTGGGTCTTAACAATTCACACGGGAATTCCTTTTTGTTGTTCTTAATAACTGCTTTTGGAATTGGGACATTTTTTTCCCTCATTCCTCTTTGTGTGTGTAAAGCACTTGGTAGGATGTTACCTGGGACAGATGAGAGTTGTGTTTGAAGGGAACATAGTGACTGAAAAACACATAATATAAGGAAGAAAGTGTTGGAGGCTGAGATTTCAGGTTTAGGGATGCTCCCTGTGTCCTCTGCATAGGAACAGGGCTCAGCCTGATGATGAGCTCTCTGTGCCAGATATCTCACAGGAGCAGCACAGCCATGGGTTTACAAAGTTTCTTCCTATTTTACCCTTGGAATCCTAATGACTTTGGATACGAATGACTCAGATAAACCTTTATTTTTTTATATTATTTTTTTTTCTGGGCCTGGAGCTTTAATAACCCTTTTTGGCTCTAAATCTGAGCTATGCTGAGATTTCAGCCATGCTGAGGATCTGCATAGAAAGACCTGTCCTGCCATATCTACAGCTCTTTGGAAGAAGACTCCTTTACGGTATTTGAATTAGTGAAAGCTTTGTGCATATTTCTTGTATTGGATGTGTTTTATATTGACTTTCTGCTGTGCTTTGAAACCCCTGGCTTCTGTGTTTATCTGTACCAGCTTAGTGGGAGGGAGGTTGGAGGTGTTGGACCACAGCTGAATGTGCTTGTGCCCAAGTGGGAGGAAAATATAGTTATGCTGGTGCTGGGTAACTCAATCTGGGGTTAATTTATGGGCACCTTGGTAGTGTATTTCCCAAGATCATCAGGAATGTTAGCGTGTTAGGTAGTAATTTCTCTATTCAAGTAACAAAATCTAAAATCTAAATTGCTGTGAGCCATTTAGGAGTGATCCATCATCAACTGTCCCACTTTTCTAAGGCTAGTTTATGCTTCTGCACCTGCAATCCTTCTCTTTTCCTGTGTCTTGTAGGAATATCCTTAGTAAAGTAATATTTTACAACGGAGCTGTGGCCATTAAAAGGTCTTTGCAGAAAAGATCTGGTTCTATGAGCACAGGAGCAGCAGCAGCCTGGCTTTATAACTTGAAATAGCTCTTCTTCCATTTCTATTTATTTCTGGTAAACAACAGTCAACTTTCAAAGGCTTTTAGACATAATTACTATTATTACTAGAAAACATATGTGTTCCACTGAAGGATTGATTAGTGCTTTGCTATTACTAGAAAACATATGTGTTCCACTGAAGGATTGATTAGTGCTTTGTTAGATCCTTGGGAATGTTCATTTCATATATTTAGAGGAAAGCCATTCCTTAGGAGTCAGTCTGAGTCTTCCAAAAAGAGTAAGTGTAGGGCAAGATGGATGAGATCTGAATTTCAGGAAGCTTTTGGCAGGACTTTTCCCTTAGGGTTTCTGAGAGACTTACACCAATCAAAAGGGAAGGTCCCCTGGACAGGACTGGTAGAGGAATCTGGATGCATCTGGTGCCACCTCAGTATGAAGTGCAGTATATGATTCTGCAAGCAAGGACAGCAAAAGGGATGTTCTGCTGTGTGTAAGGGCTCCAGTCACCTGCCCAACCTTGGAATAATCATGTACTGGGAAAGGATTGATAGGAAGAAATGTTCCATTTTCACAGCAGAATGATACTACTTGTGGGATCTCTGCAAGGGATGTGTGGGATCTGCTCTGGGTCTTGTGCTGGTCAAAATAGCACAAGTGAGTGGGAAAAAGGAACATAGTATAGTGAAGTGATAGTGAGGGCTGGTGCCAAACCCCCTCCTGGGTGAGGAGGCAGGTCCAGGAAGTGAAACAGCCAGTGAAATCCGGCAGAAATAATAGATAATTATTATTATTATTGTGGATATGGAGGGAAATGGCTTAAAAATAAGTATGGAAATGGGTAAATAACATTGATAAGTAAAGTTGTCATACAGGGAGGAGGCAGCCCAATCTTGTGCCTCTTGGGAGTGGTTCCTGGTACCTCCTGGCCCCAGCCCAAGGCAGGTGGAAAACTGCACACTTGGACTCTGTTCCTTTTGCTAGAACAGACCATGGTTTGGATGGGCTTTCATCTCCTTCAGATCTACACTCAGTCTAAGATTGTTTTCCCCCAAGGCATAAGATTATATTTTAACCTTCATGTGCTTTTACCCGTTAAATCCAGTCCTGCTCTGAGTAACTCCACAGTGGTAGAGCCTGGGTAATTTTGGAGACTGGGTCTCATCCCCTCCTATGCTTTTACCCCTACACTGCAGATGATCTTCATATATAAGTAACAAGTGTCAATATTTCTTACACTGCTACTCAGCAAACCCAAATGCTCTGAATTTCAGAATGAGTCCTTTGTGACTGAAAAATTCTGTATTATCTTGAAGTTTTGCCTTCCACTTGTGTGATTCCATTGATTTCAAGAACATGAAGGCAACGGAGGAAAAAAAAAAATCCATCAAGATAATTCCTGAAAAAATGCACTGAATATTCCTAGGCAGAAGCCAGCTCAACAAAGCTGTGCCTGCAGTGCTATCAATACTGAAATCTTCTTTTTAAAATGGATTTTTATTCTGTTACAATAACAATGTGTAACAGCAAGTACACAAAGGAAGTTAAAAACACTGATGAGCTGAAGACTTTGCTGTGTACCTTTGGGAGCAGGGCACTGAGAGGACCCTGACCTTTATTTCAGAGCAATTTGAACATTTCAACTCTTTATAACCTCTAAGAGATTGTACACAAATGATGGTACTCAGCATGTATCAATATAGTTTAAAAATAATGGATCTTTTCAGATAGAAAGGCTAAAGAAATGTCAATTAAGTAGACATTTCATTTACTTTTTAGTCTTTTTACAAAGCAGCAGAGGAACAGGGGGGACCAGAGGTCAGGAAACATCCTGAATTTGGGGATGGGTTTTATTTTTCTGTTCCCACCAGGCTCATTCCCTTCCCATCTTAATCCCAAAACTAGAAAAATGCTGCAGAGACAAAGACATGAACATATGTGCATGGTTATAAAACAAGTTGTGTTATTACCTTTTTTCATGAGTATTCCAGGCAGTGACTTAACTGATAGGAATGCTCATGAATCTGGAATATCTCAGAATAAACAGGAAAATATTTGTAAATAGTTGGCTCAAATGCATGATGTGTAATGGTTTTCATGGGAAAACCAATTTCTATTTGGCCATGACAGGACTGACTACTCAAGATTAGTGTGAGGAGAATGGTTTTCCACCTGCACATGAGTCAGGGGAGGAGAGGCAGTGGATGGGGACTGGCTCTAATCCTGAGCTCTCCAGACAGCGACCCATGGATCTGTGGAGACATGGTGAGAGGGCTTTCTAAGTGCTTTACAGGCTGTCCTCCCAATGAACAACATATTTGGGGTTAGAATCCAGGATGGCATTCTACCATCACCCTGGAAAACCTTGCTCCAAAGGACAGAGCTGTCAGAGGGCTCCTTCACCCTCTAGACAATGGCAGCTGGGTACTGTGTTATCTGCATCTCTCTGCTCTGCTTTTGTGGCATCGCATTGCCCTTGGCTTGGGTGAAACCTCAGCCCTGTTTCCAGTGGGGATGGATGTCAGGAGCCAGGCAGAGCTGCTCCCTGCTGACAGCACTGCAGCTATGGAGCCCTGCAAACAAGCTGTCGGCATCACCGCCTGAGCTACAATTACAGGGAGAAAGAATGTCAAATCAGTGTGATGCTGCTTGTGCCACACTCCAATCTGCAAACAAAACAGAAGATAAATTCTTCACATAAATGATTTATTTAATGAATTATTCATCCAGCTTTAATCTACTCAATCAGAAGTCCACCAGCACCACGGGACAGAAAAAGACTGATATTTTTTCAGATATCTGTACAGAAGGTAACTCCTGGTCAGCAGCTACCACAAGCACCTGCTGTTTTGGGATGAGAGATGTGTTCCTGGATGTAGCTGATCAATGTCTTACTAAAACACACTGAGATTAAACCCATTTTCTTCTTTCCTATTTATTTATCTACCTGTTACAACCCTATAAAATGTCAACACATGTTGAGAGCTGTACAAGGGCCTGCTCTGTGACATTAGCTTGAGCTCTGAGGATGTACAAACACTTGGGTTGCTTTGCACCATCCATCTGACAATGCAGGTGAGAGACAGGGACTGTTGTTCCCTCCTTGCTGTGAAACTCCATGTCATTCCTTGTGCCTGGCCTCTTCATTCAGGGTTACCTTGAGATCTTGGTTTGCAGGGTTCTCTTCCACCCCAGTGACCATGTTCCATCCCATCATTTCTGTGCCACCATGAACTTTCTCAAGCTTTCTGGAGACCAGAAAGTTTCACAGCTGCTCTGTTTGAAAATGGTTTCTCCTTTTCCTTAGAGACTGAACAAACCATCTTATTTGCTTCTATTTGTCTGGCACTTTCAGTGTGATAATTTACCTTAGCCGTGCATAGCTTACAAAACTATCCCTCCTGGGACTTAAAAGGGAGTCATACCTGCTCCCAACATCTGCCTTAGGCTGGGTTTGTGGAGTATTATACCTGAAAAGTGCACTTAATGTGAACACAATAGTTCATCGGGACGATATTTTATCTGGGCAAAGGAAAACTTGTCTTCACTGGGAAAAGAAGCCATGTCTCTGGGACTGCAGAACGATGTGTTCACACCATGGCTCCCTGGCAGGCTGCTGCTGGTGGGGCCACAGAGAGGCTGACACAGCTGCCAGCAGGGGTTGGTGTGAAGATAGAACAAGGGTTTATTTTTGGTGCCACACCTGGAAACTTCAGCACAGTTCCAGTAGCTCAGGTCTGCCCATGCGTGCTTAAGATGAGAGCAACCTCATCTTAACACGAGTGGTGCCTAAATGAGGGATGCCTGCAGTACCCAGGCAGCTGTTGAATGTTCAGCCTTCTCTCCACAAAGCCAAGAGACATTCAGTAATCTTGTTCTTCACCTGGGGATAAGCTTGGCTGTTGCAGCTATTTAGGAGAGCTCAGCTCCAGATGGAGATCCTCACAGATGTTCATAATGGCCTCAGGCTCCATGAGCCTCATTCATTTTTGAGTGAATCAAGGATCATGGAAAGATAACAGGCTCTCCTGAGTGATGCTGTGGGCTTGGGCTTCACTGAGACACTCATTAAGTGATGCCAACTGAGGACAGACTGGCTGGGTCACTTGCAGCTTCAAACCTCCAAATGACTCACACTCCCCTGTCGGACCAAGGGGTGTTTATTGGCTTCTTTTTGATGGTGACAGTCCCAGATCTTATTAACTAGGGAATATTTTACCAGCTCCAAATTGCACAAGGACAAACCAAAATAAAAAGCAGCCAGGAGGAAGGAACAATTGGACATGGTGTCTGAAGCACAGAGATGTGCATTTCTGCCTTTATGATTGTTAACAAACCCAATTACTGATTGATTGTCAGTGAATCAGAGCAAAGCAGCTTAGCAAGGATTAGGTGGAGAAGGTTAATGAAGTGTCTGAAGGCAGACGTTAGATGCTGGTGTTGACTGGGCAGAGCAGGGTGCTGTTGGCTAGGGCTGCATACCTGCCCCCCTGCATCTGCAAAAATCACTGTGGTGTTTCCCCAGTTGGGCACTGGAGACAGAGAGGACACCCAGGAGACAAAAATGTGGCCAGGCAGACTCGCAGCTCAGACAGGGCAATTGAGACTGAGACTCTGCAGCAACCAGAGGCTGAGAGCTGCAAGCTGAGTTTGTGGGTTTGAGGGAAAAAAACAAGAGCCTTGTTTGGAGCTCATCTTCTGACCACTGCAAAAACCACAAGGAATAGAAGATGCAGCCGTGCTGCAAACAACTCCTCCACAGCTTGGAAGAGATTTTCCAGCTCCCTCGATGCCAGAAGCACCACTGCTCAGTGGCTGAACAGCCTCTGCCACCCCCAGAAGGAAATTCTGCAGTCTGAACCTGGAATAAAATTGTGTTTTAATTGAAAGTTTAATTTATAATTATGCTGAAGTAAAATCTTTGCTATAAACCTCCAAAGAGCCTTGTTTGTTTATAACAGATGGGGCTAGAGTCTCTTCTTTCTTTCACTAGTAGGAATCAATAGTTACTATGTTAAAGTCAATGAGTTCACATGGTACAAAATCAATGCAAAGCAGAAAGGAAACAAATCCGTGTATTAAAGTAACAGGTCGTATTTTGCCTCTCCTCATATTGTGGGTACTATTATCAAAGGTATTTTCCCCCTGCTGCTAAGCCCAATCAAGTATTTATGATCTGCTTCTCATAGCCAAAAAAATGTATTTTATATTTTCAAATGTAGCCTTTCAAAGTGTTCCTGTGAACCAGAAATGAAGACCTTAAAAGTTACCTCCAACTTTGGATTTTTTTTGTTGTTGTTTATCAGGCCAAAAATATTGGCAAAACAACATGTGATTCTCCACAGTAAATACAGAAAAGAACCATTCTTTGGGACGTGTTGAGCTTGCAGCAACAGGAACAAAGACACTGCCTCCCTTTGTTGCTCTCAAACATTCCTAAAAGTAACCAACTTTTATGTGAACAGCTTTTTTTTTCCCTGTCTGGAAAATAGGTAGAAGAAAAGGGAGACAGCACATGAAGCACAGCAGTGAAAACAGTGGGGAAAATACACATTGCATCTGGGGTATATTTTTTTTAAAGTCATGCAGAAATGACCCTGAGCCTGGGGACATGAAGGGAACTGGGATTTAGCCATTTCCTGTAATAGGATAATTCAGTGTCTTGGTGCTGGCCACACACTCCGAGCATCATCCTTGTGGTCACTTTGATGCCTTAGGCCATGGCAAATGCTCCTGTGCTCTGTCCTCTCCCCAGTCTAGCCCATGGCTTTGGTCACCTTTCTCCATCTGCACGTCCCTCTGCTGCCTTTTCATTTGCACTGAAGGTGTGGGAGGGACTGGTGCAAAGGCAGTCTCCAGCTCTGAAATTCATAGCTGGGCACCATCAGTGTGAGCCACTGCTAGCTGACCACACCCATTGCACAGCTCTAGGGTGACACTCAAAGCCATGAATCTCATGAGTTTTACTTTGCTTCTTGTTTTACAAGCATCTAATCCAATCACAAAAGTTATTTTGCAGATGGTAAAAAAAAATTCAAAATAACTCCTGCCTGCCTGCTGTCTACAGACTCCTCAAACTCACAACTGTGTCCCTTGGTCCTCTCACTGCTCATTTCTTGTTTATTAGTTCTCCAGAATCACATCTCTGTTTGCTGGTCCTTCCACCCACCTTTACCTCCCGCCTTGTGTGTGATGAATTTCCTTTCTTTTTTTTTTCTTCTTCCAGTGAGTCTAATAAGATGTGGGACAGAGAAGGTGTTCTTTGCTTCCTGATAGTAAAATCATCTTCCTCTCACTCCTTGAGCTGTCTGCACTAGTGTGCTCAAGTTATCATTCCCCCCCCACACACCCCATCCGTTTGGTATTGATAGGTATCTAGAATTTCCTCGAGGATATCATGAATCAATCACTGAGCACATCACATTAACTCTGCTGTAATTATTGTCTCACAATTACACCATTTAATTAAAAAAAAACCCAAACCACAACCTGAGAGCTAATCACTGCAAGTGAATGCATTTCTGAGATGATTTGAATGTTCCAAAGTGAAGATTGGAAATAGCATATCCTGAACATTTCTGCTTCTGCAATCTCTTTGTTCATGGGAGTACTTCGTTAGAAATAATTTCTAATTTCAAAATGCATCACTGACTGAAAGGTTGGTTCCCATCTGTTCCTGGCTTCATGGTTTCTGCTTCATGAGATCATTTCCAGAAGTGCATTAGTTATACATTCTTGCAGAGCAAGTGTGGGCATTGTTTGCAAAAGCACTTACTGTAGCAGCCACTGAACATTAATAAACATGACACCTCTCCTGTTTTCTTCATGCACTGAGCTTTCTGCATTAAGACATCCACCAAAGGGGATCAGTGTTTCACAGGTACTGCTATGCAACAATTATCAGGCACAAGCATCAGTTAATGAATGACCCAGTCCTTGGAACAATTGATGGAAATTGTAATGCAAATCCCAGCCCTGCACCCAGAGTCAATCGGGCACTATCTGACAGACTCACTGATGGCACCCATTAGATGCTAGTACAAATTTAGCCACGGGAGCTGGATTTCTGAGCAAAGATCCCATTTGGAACAGAGTGTGGGCTGGGATTAACAGAATGATATGCAGATGATCAAGGCTTTTTTAATCTCCTTTTCTTTTTGTTTGGGAAGAGATCTCATACCAGCTGCTGAATACAGAATGGGACCAAAGGATTTGCTCCGTGGTGAGATTCCTCATGTTGTCAAGTTGAGAGCTATAAAACCTTTGCAGAGCCTTTTTCTTGTGCAGAGCTAGTAGGTGGATACATGTAATGACACACTTGGACCTGGGTGACATTCAATGGCATGCAATTTGGTTTACCAGTTTAGAAGTTGCAGCTGTAACTTCACCCTCCAGACCTGCAGCTCCTCCCAGGTGGAACTCCAGAAAAACAAGGTGGCTTTCACATGAATATATGTGCAGAGCTGATCCTGGAGTTGAAGGGACTGCTTCTCCAGAGGAAAACTGTTCCTGGTCATTGTATGTGTGCTACTGCTGTCTGGAAACTCATGGTGCTGAGCAGGATGTTTTGATGGATGCATGATCTGCTCCTCAGACCACCAGTGTAACACACAATTGGCCAACCTTGTCCAGTCAGTTGGGTTGCTGAGAACTGGTTTTAACTTATTTGCAGTGGTATAGTTACTGGCACCAGTATTTTAATATGAAATGACATGTTATTGCCTGGAGTTAACTTTAAAAAGCTTCAGGGTCTCTTCTTGTTTTTCTTCATTAAGAAAGTGAGAGTTATTAGTCAGGGTTTTTTTTACATCTTCTGCTGCTGTGACAGTCTTATGAGGTGTGTGGTCACAGAGGGGGAGTGACCAGGTGCAGTGCAGTGAGCTGAAGGCTCAGAGTGGATGGTGCCCTCAGGACACTGATGGTCACTGTCTGTAAGGCTTGATGCTGCTGAGAAAGGCTCTTGTGCTGAACAGTGGGAGGCTTGTGCAGCTTTTTCACCTTCAACACACAGTCTGTCTGACTGGTCATGCTGGGCCTGCATGGGCCAACCTGACTCCTCCTGGGTGGGAAGTTTGAAGAGTGCTTGTGTCAATGCACAGGAGGAAAAGGAGGAGCACTTCAACTCAAACATAAGGCTCTTTCTTTCTTTCTTTCTTTCTTTCTTCCTTTCTTTCTTTCTTTCTTTCTTTCTTTCTTTCTTTCTTTCTTTCTTTCTTTCTTTCATTGCAATATGTTTTGTAATTTGCTAAAAGGTATCAGAAGGGACTTTTTAGTTAAAAAAAACCCCAACTTAAAAAAAATCTATCCTGATGAAATTTGTATTAATGTCTGCATATATTTCAGCTGAATGACTTTCCTGCACAACTGAACACAGTGTGTACTTTCTGCCAGAGCTACAAAATGCTTGGCTCTCAGTCAGCACTTCTCGATAGTGTGTTAGTTATTTGGAGGACATCACAGCCACTGTCCAGATCTGCCAGTTTCCTGCAAGTCCCATAGCATTCAGTGTTTCTAAAGCACCAGATCTCGGTGTTGTGATCCAGGTATTGTGAACTGGGCTGCAGCTGGAAGTGAGATCAGACCTGGGTGTCCTGGGAGCTGGTCAGAGATTGCTGGGGAGAATCACCGAGGAGGGGGTTGGGAAGTTTGCAGATACACTTGTGATTTTTCTTAGCAGGAAAGCAATCAGAACTTGTTCAAGTGCTTGGTTTTGTTTGTCAGATACTACGTTGCCAGACTCAACATCAAACGAAGTTAATATCATGAGAAGTTAGGGTTGCTACAACTGTTACATACACTACACCATGAAATAATGCAACTTTTTCCTAACTCCCTTGCCCATTTCTGCTCACGCTGTTGCTGTTTTTCCCTTGGAGTCAAAGTAGCTGACAGTGTTCATTGGAAGGAGGCTGCTAACAAAGGAATAAGTCCAGGAAGGTTGTTACAGCAGGGATAATTGAAGATGGGCATCTCCAGGAGGAAAGTGAAGGTCACTGGCACCGTGCTGTGCATTGAGTGTGGGAGTGGCACAGCACGTGCTTGGGGGTGATTTTCTCTAAGGTAGAATAAACCTCGTTGGAAGTGAGATGTTTAATCAGCACCTTTAATGCCAGGCAGTGTTACAGATGATTAAGCAAGGAGCTCGTACTCATAAAAGCAAATGAAATTACTCAGGAGGGCCAGCAGGTTGGGAGGAGATTTGCAGAGTTTGGTATTGGAAGGAGCACAAGTGAGTGATGAGAAGCAGTACTGGTAGCAAAGAAAGTTTCAATGTTCCCTGTGATCCCATGTGCCTTGGAGACCGAGATTTGGGACTAAGTGCTGCCTGAATGGAACCAGTGAAATTCTCTGTGGCTACTGCTTCACTCCTATGCTCAGCCAAGCAGCATTCTGGATGTCTCTGTGAATAAACTGCCATCAAGGGTAGATGACTGTAGCCAGCTTTTTAAGGAGAATTGTGAGCTGGCCAAGGCAGAGAAATAATAGAAAAGGTCACAAACCTGGATGTGACAAAAAGGATTTAAAGCCTAGAGACTTTGCCAAAAGAGATAAAACCAGATCTGTGTCAAGAGGTGTCAGTTTTCATGGAAACACTAAACAGCCAGAGAACATCTTTCCATGAACAGCAACTGCTGAACATCTGCATCTGTTAAGAGCCCATCTGCAAATCTCCCTTTTTGGAACAGCTAATCAGCTCAAAGAAGTTACCCAATAACCTGCTACGGAAATTTTCCCATGAAATAGTGGAAAGCAGGGAAATATTGGCTGACCTAGGGTTTGCTGACAGACGTGAAGGGCAGCACAAAAGGTAAAAAATCATCACCAAAAAGGACTCAGTGTGAGGTCTGGCAATGCAGTTGGGGCAGCTGGTGTAATTGCTAGAGATGTTGCATTTACAGCAGTTCTGTGGGGCTAGAGAAGACTTTGGATTGGAAAGAATCTCTAGAAATCAGAAGTCAAGTCAGGTTTTCTACAACCTCTCCCCATTCCCATTTGAACAAAATGGGATTACACAGAGTTTGGGGGTCACACAGCAAGAGGAGCTTCTTTCCATTTTCTCATTCTGACTTAAAAAGCAAATGGTTGGTAGAGTTTGAGCTCCCTGTACAGTTGGGTTTAATATGCATGAGGACAAAAGTGATCCTCAGCTAGCTCATGACTTTACTAGAGTGAGTGTCTTCTTCAGAGACATGAACTGAAGAAGGTAAAGCTGGAGGTAGAAATATCACCTCTTCATGTCTTGTTTCCATCTGGGTAGGTTATCAACAACAAGAGAAATTTGTTTCCTTTCACAATCAGATGTGTGATGGGAACAGAGAGTTGGATCCTAGATGAGCCATGTCAGAGATTAAATGAGCTGTGGAATTCATAGAGGGATCCGAAGGGCAGTCACCTCTGTGGTGTCCACAGGTGAGGTGAGGGGATGGGGGGACACCACCTCAAAATAGGTGGAGATGGGGCTGGGGTCGTTCATCAAAGAGCCCAGCTCTGCTGAACAGCTGAGCAAGTCTCTGGGGGGGGTTTATTAGGAAGATATGGGATGATCTGAGGGATACTCTGCAGGTTTGTCTGTGGTGTTTGCATTTTGGGATGTGGCCTGGCTGCTTGGAAGAAGTTTTCTGCACCACCTGAAGCTGCATTTTGGGGAAGGGAAGATGTGTTTGAATCTGTCCATGTGCAAACCAGGGCAGAACCTTCTGGAAGGGCTGAATGTCCATGGAAAATGCCAAGTGGGAGAGCAGAAACCACAAGCCCTGAGTGTTGGTTAGCAGGTGAAATCAGGCTGGTGGGAGAAGGAATGGGGTGAGGATGATGATGAAATCCCAACATGCTGCTGAAATGCCATCCAACACTCGTTAAGGATCATCAGTAGATGGTCCAAGGGGCCTTTTGATCAGGAATTGGGAGATGTTTTCCTGCTCTAACTTGGATACAACTTTGTTTGATACAAGTTGTACTGCCCTGGTTCAGCCAAAAAATTATACTGGGGAGAAACAGATGGTAGCAAACTAAATTAAATCACTTGTAAGATTCTTATCTGTTAGCACAGACATATGGCTCCCTGTAGACTGTAGCAGGTTCAGGTTTGGGTTTCCTCTATTAGATTTTAAATATTGCAAATAGAAGTGAATCCAGAGGATGGGGGGAATTCTGCCTTCAGAGCAGAACAAAGCCTGGGGCACCTTGAAATGATGGCTTTCAGCCTGTTCATTGTTCCTGGCACACTGGGGAAGCTCAAGGAGAAAGCATTACATGGCACACCTATTGAATTTCAAATCAATATAAAGCACCTAAATCCCTCTCAATTTATCCATTGAAAACATCTTCTACCTTTTCTGCATGTTGAGCCCACTACCAAATGTAGTTATAGAAATGCTAGTTGGAAGTGACTGGATTTGCCTGTTGGATGCTTCTACATGCAGGATTTGAATGCTTTGGGGGGTATTGAATAAGGGTCTCAACATGTGCAAGCAGCACAGATACACCTGGAAGAATAAACTGAGAGGCAATGCTAATAGAAATTCTAATGGAAAGGTAGCAGTGACACCAGGAGAGTCATAGACAGAATGGGTTAAACCCAAAAATGTTCCCTGAAAATGGAGATTTGGACTTAAAGGTTAGCTGTTTTCTACATAACCACTGTCTGCTTGGATTAACAAATGAGACTTGTATTCCCTTGATTGATTTCAGCCATAATGAGCATTTTTGATGTTTTCCAACCCATATATTGTGTCCCTAGTTCTTGAAAGACTGTGTGTCCATGCTTTCTTTGAGTGAGCAACTGGACACATGAAAACACCCACAGCTGAAAGCATCCTCCTCCTCTTTATTACCTAGAAATTTGAAATTTGGCTTGTTTTCCAAAATTAAATATTGATACTTTTTAATGAACCCTTCAATTGTCTGAAAACAGTTGAATTTGAAATCTCAAGGTTCAGGGAAACCTGTATCTGCACATCACCAGGCAGGCTTACACACGGCTGGTTTATATTATTTATAAGCATCAATAACATGGGAGTGATTTGAAACAGCAAAGCTTTCTTGCTGTGAAGAGCTCACACACCAGTTGGGCAATGCTGTATGGAGGCAGTAATGGGCATTGCTATATATCTTGTTTTGAGGTTTATGTATTTGGCACAGCTTTCCAGGCAGCCGTCCTGTTAAAAAAGGATTTGGGGAATGAATATGTGCTAAAAAGAGCAATTTAGAAGAGATGAGTTAAATGCTGCACTGGGTTTCCCAACTAGCAGGATTATTCTGAGGCAGCACTTCATATGACAGTTTTAAAAAGTAATATTTAAAATGGATTTGCTTAAAATTATGGATATTCAGTACAATGAAGCAGCCCCCAGCAAGTTGTTGGGTTTATTTCATAGAAGCGATTCCCACAATAGGCAGAGCCTCAGTATCTTCAGCAGCTGATTTTAAATTGCCTGCAAACAGTGAACAAAGTGGATACAGCATTCAAAAACCCACACACTCCTTACTACAGAGGATTTCAATCCTTTTCTGTCAAAAGATAGCTGCTACTATGAGCAGCTCTGGACAAGAAATTACAGCCCTGAAGCAGGCAGTGGGATATGAGGATAAGTTGAGTGAAAAGTGTAGAGTGATCTCACTTGATGATGTTTATCCAACCTTCCAAAATGTTTTATGAGGACTGGTTGAACTTGTTACAGGGGTTGCCACAGGTGTCCATGGGCTGTTTCATGTGCCTGGGGGTGATGTCTCAGGCTGTCTCCTGCAATGATTCTTCACCAGGTAGGTTAGAAGAATGTAAGCAGTATGTACCCTTTCTGTGTTTATGCTATTTGTAAACATGAGTAGAGCTTAGATACAAACAACAAGTATATAAGAAAACTGACAATGCCACCCAAGTGTCCTTGTGCTTCAGCAGATCAGGGCTTGTGTACAAATGACAGCATGTGAGCTGAAAATACCTAGGCAAGACACTATGAAAACTAGGAAACTGCAGGTATGTGCAGATTTCAGAGCCATCAGAGCCAGGCATGAGCATGCAGGGGCTGCAAGGCTCCTTCCAGCTAAATTGGTCACTCTTCTGCCTTCCCCTTGGTGCAGCCAGAGCTGCTGTATCCTGGGGTTTTCCCTGGGGAACTACCCTGCAGAGCAGGAGGCAAGGCTGCCTGGCACATCTTCTGCAGACATGGGAGCTGAACCCACTGGCCTCAGTGGTGCCTGTGACAGAGGTGCATGATGCAGTGAAGCCCTTCCCTGCAGCTTCCCCAACTGAGGCTGGGCTCTCCTGGGAGGAGGCAGGGAACACATTGCTGCCTTGATTTGAGGGAAGAGCTCAGCCAACCTGCCATCAATTGCTCTGTGCTGTTCTTACGCTGCACATTTCTCATCACAAAAGGAAACATAATAAACCTGTTTAAAAAATAGATGAGTGTTTAGGAGAATGGGAAGTGGGAATTGCTTCTCTCCCTCCACGGATGACATATTTGATTGTTAGTGTGAGAAAGTCTGTTTTGTAAAAGCAGAGCACAGCTGAGAAACATCAAACAACTTGAAAGGCAACAGATTTCTCTGAAGGGTCTCTCCTACCTCTGCTGGCATTGGGATTTGGACTGAAAACCTCAGCACTGGCAAGTGCTCTGCTCTGGTTTGGACAACCTGGTCATGCTTGTATTGAATTGATTTGTTTACCCAATTTTCTTAATTTTTTTATTTTTTTTTACATGAATCTGATAAAATCACAATAAATGTTATGGCCCTGAAATTGCCAGTATGTGATGCTGGGAATTGCTGCTGTGGTGGGGTGGAAGAAGCTGGCTGTGAATCTCAGTCTGTTTTGCAAGCAGAGGGACTCCAGCTCCCAGGCAGTCCTGTAAGCAAGAAGGACAGTGAGGATGAAACTCATGCTATGTTTTGCTGCAGTGCCAGCTCTAAAAATAGCACCAAAGGCATGGAGAACACTGCCTTGGGATACACCTCCATGGGAAGCTCTGCCCAGCCCTGGATGCAGCCTGGTGCAGCAGAGAGAAACCAGCTTGTGGCCTTTCTCAGGTTAAGAAGCCAACTGTCCCATCCAACTGCCAGAGCACATGACCAAGAGAGGAGCTGTCTAACCCAGCAGAGCCAATCTGTAAGCAAGTTTGATGAAGAAAATGTTAGTGCATGGATTACTTCAGCTCCATGTATAATGGAATCACGAAGAGAAGAATAGAGTAGGAGTATTTCAGTTGAAAAGGATCTACAACAACCATCTAGTCCAACTGCCTGACCAAAAGGTAAAGCATGTTGTTAAGGACATTGTGCAAAAGCCTCTTAAATTCTGACAGGCTTGAGGCATCGACCACCACTCCAGGAAGCCTGTTCCAGTGTTTGACAAACCTCTCCATAAATAAAGAAATGCTACCTAATGTCAAGTCTACTGTAGCTCTCAATATCCACAGCAAAAGGTCACACATTTCTCAGGAGTGTATGTTATGAACCAGAGCCCCCTCTCCTTCCGTTGGTACTCTGCCCCTTGGTCCTCTTCATCCTCTGCAGACCTTTTACACTGGAGACAGCCAGCCCTAATTAATGCATTTGCATAACTGTGAGGATGCTGGTTTCTTCACAGGGACCTGGAGATAGCCTTGCTATTTATCTAAAACATTTCAGTGGTGGTCAGAAAGGTCAGATTAACAAAAATAGAAAAATAAAAAGGAAAAGAAAAAATTGAGCTTTTGAAATGTTCCTTAGCTCCAATATTGTTACCAAATGCTACTGAGCCTAGTTCAGAGTGCTAGGCAGGTCTGTAGTGATGTCAACCCTGCTGTCTTGGGGTGGTCCAAACTTACTGTCTAAGGTGACTTCCTTGAGTTTGTAATTAAATCACTTTGTGTTTTCATGTCAGTCTGATTAGTGGCATACTATGCTTCAAAATGTTGCTCATTGCTGTTAGTTTTAGGTGATGATATTCAAGAAAGAACAATCTTTTATCCCTAAGAACTATTGCATTAAGAAGAGGCAGCTGAAATGTACTCTAGAATATCTCTTTGGTAAGCAGCTTTTCTGAAATGTGTTTTGAAATCAGCATGGATGCAAATGCATTCATCTGGAGGCAAAATCATTGTAAGTGTATTCAGAAAGGTAGTGCAGACAGGCTGATGGAGCTCCTCAATGGAAAACCCTCTTCTTGTTGTAGATTCTACACTGGAACAGGAAAGGAGATGTGGAAACACAGATTAAAACAGCAACTCATTGCTTCACTGAAGAAAGCCACTCGTTTGCAGAGATAATGTATAAATAAGAGACTTCTCAATATTTAATGGCTCTAATTTCATTGGTGCTTCTTAGGCATCACCTGAGAGCCACAGTAATGACTTCATGTCTGAAGTATAGGGGAAAAAAATGCAATTGAAAATGCCAAGAAATTATGTTCTAGACACTTTATTATTTTTAAAGGTAATTAGAAGTCTGTACCTGGACTGATGTGTGATAATGACCTAAGTAAATGCTACTATTTCCAGACAGGCTTATAAATCTGTAATAAAGTTCATACTTCTTTAGGGAAGGATTGGGAACATAGTGCATATTCCTCTTGGCTTTATTTCTCACTGAAGTAAAAATAACTATTTCAGATCAAGATACACCTTCTCACATAAAATTCTACATTCAGCTTCTATTTCCTTTTCCAGTGTGTGCAACTTAACAAATAAGGAGATGCACTTGTGAGTGAATTTTACTCCTCCATGGCCAGAGAAGAGCCCATGACTGTGGAGCTCTGGCAGCATCGCAGATACATCCCTTTGATCATGGATTCAGTCCGGGTATCAAGAAGTAATTAAAGGGAAGAAAGGTAGTCCCTGTTACTTCTCTCTTTTTTTGCTAAATCACCTATTAGCAGTGAGCTAACATGCCAGTTTTCCTCTGTATCCCAGGCAGTAGCTGACTCCATCAGGCAGTAGCTGACTCCATCACAATGCTTCAGCTTAATACAACCCAAGAGGCATCCTTTCAGGTGCTTTGTCAGAAGAGAAGCCAAGGTTTAGTGATTAATTGTTCTAAATGGATGCTGAGCTGTAAACAACTTTCCTTGGCTCCTGCTCAGCAATGAGCATGGATTTTTTTGGGTGATTTTCTTAACTGCAGTTAAACTGTAGCAGCAATCTGAGTTCTAACATTTGGATTTAGATTTTTTTATTGCCTCCATAGTTTTCATATGAGGATGATAAACAGTTCATGGACCATTGAAGGTTTGCTCTGGGCCTTGAATTTGTGTTTTGCGAGCAGGTAAGATCCTTGCAGTCTTCAGGTGAATGCTCCATTGATCTGTTACAGCCCCAGGGACTGCCCAAATCTAAACATTGGGTTTCTCCTCCTACCGTGAACATGCCTCTGGGCATGTGTTCATCCTGGGATGCCTCACTGCAGTGCTCAGTGCATACAATCGACCATTTAGATCCAGCAAGTGGTTTATTGTGAGTTTTTTTGGATTATCAGGCTAGGAGTCCCCAGTTGCATTAATGTTAATGTGAGCATCTCTCAGATTCAGTCTTCAGGGCAGTAAAGTTTAGTCATGAAGAAGAGTGAGTATTGAAGCCAGCAGTATTTGAGGGAACTAAAATCAGAACTCAAGCAGAAGCTGAAGAAATAATCCCAGATTTTTGAGTAACTGTTGGGATCATCCCACATGACCCCCTCTTATTACAATTTCTATAAGTTTCCACCTGGTGTTTCCTTCACCAGCCTCAGCCCTTCTGCCTCTCCTGGGTCTGAATCTCTTATTAAAAACAGTTATTTGTTCCCCAGTAAGGATAAACTCTTGGTTAGCTCTTCCCACAGTTAACAACCTTGGCAAAAAAATTGTTATATTTTTATGTGGCTAAATTCCACTTTGGTCCCCAACGGGGAGTGTCCCTGATGTCAGTCTCCATGCGAGGGAGGAAAGAGGATGTAAAGCAGTCAGTGGGAGTAGCTCTGATCTGTGTTTTGCTACAGCAAAGTGATGGGAAGAGCCTCATGACGCTCCACAGGGATCCTCAGGGACCTTGTACTGACAGGAGGTGATTTTTTTTTTCCTCTATCAACTTCATATCTTGACATGCAAACAACCATGGGTTACACACAAGGGAGAGCAATACAGGTACTTGAGGATGCAGGGAAAGTGTTGCTCCATGAGACTACACTGCTGGGATGAAACTGAATTAAGTGATTCCACTCAGTACAATTCAAGGAGATAAAAACAGCTCAGCACAACTGCAGAGGAGCATCTGCTGTCATATGTCTCTGTACCAAGACTGCAGCTCATTTCTCACTGAAAACCCAGTGTCAGTCCAGAGCAGCAACACAGATACATTCAGCACTGAACACCAAACACAGATCCTTAACAAATCCTTAAAACAGATCCCTTGCAAACTCAAACTCTCAACATGTTTTCCTAAGAAAATTTCTTCTCATGAGCTTGCTAAGCTGTGGTGATTTGCTTTTCAGTTCAACCTGAAGGTGATGTAATGAAAGTCCTTGCATGAGAAATATCCACAGCTGCTTTACTTGCTGTGTGCTTCTCTGACTGGCTGCACAGGGCTGTTTTCTTCTTCCAGCACTTTTCAGTTGGACTCACAGAGTAACAGGAGAGATTTTTTGCTTATTTCTCTGAAATCTGTAGAATGTTTTGGGATCTTGGAGAAATGAAAGAAATTCATCTGGATGCTTTGTTTTTATGATGCTTTGGAAATGTGGGCATAGTTGTCCAAGCCCCTGAAATGTCTGTATTTGCTGCTTCATCCTTTGCTGTTTTTTGAAAATCTAAATACCAGACTCAGAACTTTCTAGTGCTCCTGTCATTGCTGCCTATTTTTCTCTCTGCTGATTTAGCCTCAGAAACTGGTGGACCATTCAAGCAGCTCTGACTACATTTTCTCTTTGATTTCTCATGTCAGATCCCTTTGGGGTTTGCAGCCAAAACCAGAACACCACCTGACCAATACTACATGAAACTGCATTTCTCAAGCAAGTGCTTTCAGCATCAGCCCAATGACACTGAGCACATCCATGGGAATGGGGACAGAGATGAGCCAAGGCCCAGAGGGCCAGGTTTGGGGTGAGGGCCCGTACAGGACCTGTGGCCAGGCAAAAGAAGGGCTGCAATACAAGAATAGCATCAAGCCTATGGACATTTTCATGCTTTCAGATCATAATATGGGCATCAAGGTGATCATTGCTGCAGCCAGGCATCTTCTACTGTTTTGCAGTGCAGAATTGCTGGGGAATAACCTGACAATTAAGAAATGCAAAGTGTTGCCAATAGACAACAGTTACCTAAGTGGTGACTGCCTGCTATTTGCTTGAAGGATTTTCAAAGATCAAGTAAGAATCACGTATGATCTATATAACTAGTTGTCTTAGTTTAGACAACTATTATCTGAGACCCGGGACTTATAAGGAGACAAGAAATTTATTAGAACAATATATATGTATAAACAACAAGAAAAACAAGCTAGGCAACCCCGCTCCGGCTCTTAAACGGGAAAGCAGTCTTTGGAGCGCCAGGCGAACCCAGGAAAAAACACAGCCAACAGATGTGTTCCCGCAGGAGAGTAAAACCTGTGGTTGGAGAAAGGGTTTTCTGCAGGGGAAAACTCCGTCCGCTGACGAAAGGCAAGGCCACGCTTCCGAGGAAAAGCCGTCTCCCCGCCCGCCGCCGTCCTCGCCTCGAGAGCTCTTTTGTCTCTCCCAAACCACACCCCTCTTCCGCTTCTGTCCACATGCCCTCAGGCTTGTTTTTTGTCGGCCCGGCCCCACCCCCACAGGCAAAGAGAGAGAAAAAGAAAAAAAAAAAGAAAAGTTTTGTTTCTCTCCTAAAGGGAATTGCTACCCCTTGACATCATAGTCAATAGTGTTTTGAAGCACCATTGCCACCCATGACCAGGGTGCATCTATGTCTTACTTCTTGAGCAGATACTCAAAGATCCAGCTGGTAAATCCAACATCCATTTCCACTGACTATTAAAGGGAAAAAAAACCCCATAAGCTCATAAGGATGGGTGTTTTTATTATGAAACTAGGTTGGAAGTTCAGGCTGATGTTCTGTCTCTAGGCTCAGAAATACTTGTATCACTTTCAGTTGCCAGTTTTAAGGCTTTTTGTATTTCCTGTAATACTCCACTGCAAAAGTGGAAGTGCCACAAGACCCAAGCAAACACTGGCAGAGGTGCCACAGCACTGTCAGGCAGGTGGGGCTGCCTGCATGGTGATGGCTGATCATTTTTGAGCTCCACAAGGCACATAGAGCAAGGTGATTCTGAATACAGAGCAACCTAATGGCAAAATGGCAGCTTGTCATTTTCCCAGCCTGGAATTTCAGAGATGCAACATCAGCTGCAGGTGAACGTTACTGCCTGACACCTCCACACTGCTGCTTTTTCTTTCATTCTCAAACCACTGTTTTTTCCCAGAAATGCCAGTCAGATGAATGACTGGAAGAGATGCTTAAGTTGTGGGTAAAATGTCTCACTCTTCATTAGCTTCCCCATGGTGAGTTTGACATAGACATAATACACCCACACACCACCAAGCAACCTCTATGCACCTCCCTCAAACTACTTTTATTTTTTTATAAAGGGAAAAAGAAATAAAGAAAAAAAAAAGAGAGCCTATTATATGTTTTTCTGCTTTAAATACTTCTGAGACATACAGCTACAAGAATTTTCCAGGTGATCCCTGAAGGCAATAACAAAAAAGAGACAATAATATTTTTTCTCTATTAAAATCCCCAGTTTTCATTAATTCCTAGAAAACTGTAAGTCAGAGTACAGGCTATATCCCTGCTTCCCACATGTAATCAGACATTGGAACAATACACTGAATTTAATTGCTATAGAGGATATGAATGTGAAGTGATAAAGTTATCTGTCATTTTCTGGTCCAGATATCTTAGCCCTGCAGGTTTCTCTGTCCTGTTAGTTTAAAGCTAAAGACCTTTAAAAAAAAACCCAAACCCCAAAGCTCACTCAGGTGATTTCAGTAGGTTTAGACTAACCCTTGAGTCACATTCTGAAGTCATGAACCACTGAATGGAAGAGTGAACTACCCAGGTTACAGAACAGAGGATGAAGAAATCATTGCAAGTGCAATGTCTTTGCTAATACTGGTTTCTAAATTCAGAATGGAATTTGAAACATCCATGGTCCAAGATTATTTTGTTTCTAGCCAGTTGCTCAAACAGGAGCATCTTGACTGCTTGGACCTATTCAAGTTGTAACTAGAAAGCCTAAGACTCAAAGCAGATGAGTCAAAATATTTTCCTAGAATGCAACTGTGCAGAGAAGCATAAAGGATTGAATGAGGGAGGTTTCTAATGGCAAAGGATAGCTGTGGGTACCACAGGCTTCAGTAGTGGCTGCCACTTTATTGCTTCCATGGCATTGTCACAGTAATATAGATTGGCACCTGCACTGATTTGGAGACACAGCAGAATTTGAAGATGACAAGTTTCTTTAGGTAAGCTGGAGTCTGAGGGGCCTCAGAGAAAGCAAAAAGGCAAAGGGACAGCCCAGCAGTGAGCGTGGAACAGCACTAAAAACTGGGTTTCACAGTTCCAAACGTTTTGCTAATCTCCTCCCAGAAGTGTTATGGAAATGTTTTATCTCCTGAAATCATATAGAACTGATACAATAGAAAAATTCAACAGGCTAACAGAATTCTCCTCGGTGAAAATCAGTTTACCTGTGATTCGCCTCTCCTTTTATCCTTGATCAGAGAGAGGCTTTAGGAATGAAGTGCTTGCTGAGACACTTTTTTTCCTTCATTTGCACATTTGCAGTCTTTCTAGCCAAGAGCAAAATAACCCCAAACCGGCTGAAATGGTTGATGCAGCATGACAAAGAAGTGTGTGTATGTTTCGTAGGAAAATTATGCTTCTGTGTTGCCATTTTCCAGTGTGTGTGGGCTGATCACTGTGCCCAAGGAGAACATCTTTTCCTGGGTGTGTTTAGGTAGGCAGTGCTGTTTGCTTGGCGGGGAGGATGATGGAACTGAGACTGTTTAATTTGGAGAAAAGGAGGCTGAAGAGAGACCTTATTGCTCTCTACAATTACCTGAAAGGAGGTTGTAGTGACATGGGTGCAGCCTCTTCTCACAGGTAAATAATGACAGGACTAGAGAGGACTAGTGGCCTCAAGTTGCACCAGAGGATGTTTAGATCAGGTATTAGGAGGAATTTCTTTACTGAAAGAGTAGTCAGGCACTGGAATGGTCTGCCCAGGGAGGTGGTGGAGTCCCCATCCCTGGAGGTGTTCAGGAAATGTCTAGATGAGGCCCTTCAGGACATCTCTAGTGAGATGGTGAGGTGGGGGTTTTCTGTTGGGTTTTTTTGTTTGGTGGGTTGGTGTTTTTGTTTGTTTTTGTTGACAGCTGGACACAATGATCATAGAGGTCTTCCCCAACCATGATAATTCTGTGAATATCACTCTCCAACCTGAGCAGTTCTTGTTTTCCTGCCTACTCCCTGCTGTGGGATGTTATCTAGGGCAGCAGGGCTTGAGTTAGTTCAAAGCTGCCTCTCCCTGATGCTGCACAGACATCCTGAAGGCCATGGCTGTGGGTGACATGCATCACGTGGGACAGCCAGCAAAAGCCAAGGCTGGGTGGCTTTGACTTTGCATAGAATAGAAATGTCAATGGGTGTAAAGCTGGATACAAGAGTCTGGAAATGTGCAATGCTATGATATCAAAACTCAGAGCACTCTAAGGAGAGGGAAGGAGGACAGTGGGTTTGGTCTGGCCAGTGGGCCATTATAGCAGCTGTAAAGGGTAAGAAGGAAAGATGTTTTCCACTTACAAAGGGCTGTATGAATCTGAGTATCCAAGTGCTGAACAGCTTGTACATGCTGCTAAATTTGCAGTGTTGAGACATCTTGCAGAGCTGGAGGACACTTGCCCAGTGGCAGAGAGTGCACTTTTCCACTTTTCCTTTCCTTCCACCGTCTGCACCAAAGTTCGGGTTGTTTCACTACCATTCAAATAATAAAGAAGAAAAAAAGAAGAAAAAAGTCTCTCACCATCTCTAAGGACTGCACCTGGGAACAATAACAGATCCCTTCTTCCTCCCTGCATGGCAACTGGCAGAAAGAAATGAAAAATAATTGGTTTAATAATGAAAAATAATTGGAATAATCTTTCTGCCCTGTGCTGCCACCCTCAAGCAGGTAAGAGCACACTCATCCCTTGACCTCACGTCTTGCCAAACAGACTCTTATCTTGCCACAAAGGGAGTGGAAAGGTGAGCAGGCCAGATGGTGCTTTTGACCTTAGCTCCTTCCCTGCAAGCCAGCAGAGTCATCTTGCTGTCTGCCTGCTGCCAAAGCCCGTGGCGGCGGAGCTGGGCAGAACGTGCTGTCTGTCACCTGCAGCTCCTGCTGACCCCATGGCTGCCTTCTCTGGCCGGGCAGAGTCAAGCCAGGGAGCCTGTGGGGAGCCAACTGCTCTCTCCTTCCCCTTCTACCGTGCCTTCAGAGCTGCCTCTTTGCTTTCCAGCAGGCTCCAGGCTGTGTGCAGGTCCACGTCACCATGTGTGAGCTGCAGTAAAAGCTCAGTGCTCTTCATCTTCTTGGTGGCACTGGTGGGATGGGCTGGGGTCCTGCTGCATTCATGAGGTGCATGCAAGCCCCTCTTTAAGAAAGAGTGTCCTAAAAGAAACAAATGCCTCTGCTGTAACAGCATTGGAGAGGCTGGAGCTGAGATAATTCCCTTTTTATTACCCCATTTGATCTGAGACATGGCTCATTTGGTTTATGAAGTGATTATCTTCACTACAAACCCTTGAGTGGAGAAGCAACCCTGACTCCAGGAGCACCACTATGCAGGGCAACAGGCTCCACCAAGCCATTGGACAGCTCCTCTGGGAACCTCTGAGAGCAAGAAGGGAGCCAGGAGAAATAGGGTGGAATGGGGGGCTGCCAGCCAGAGGGAGGGGAAATAGAAGGGTGAAAACCATCCCAGCTGCTCCACACCCAGATGACATGTACTCCCTGAAGAACAGGCCACCTGGGAGCAGGTGTTCTGCACAGACAGGAATGGGGAAACTGGAGCATGGCCCTGTGCTGGACAGTCACCTGCCAATGGTTCTGGAATCACCCAGGAAAGATGCTGTAGTGTGCACACAGCAGATGTCTTGGAGATATATGTGACTCAAGGTGGTGGAGAAGCTGATCTGAGAAGCAGCAGCAGCAGATTTGCTGTCAAATAGGTTTTGTTTAAAAATTATTTGCTGTGCTCTGCATGCAAACACTGTCCACTTGGGGAGTTTCAGAAGGGAATTAAGGAGTTTATCCTGCTTTACAGTCTTCTTCAGGTGCATTCAATGCTCATTTTGATAAGAAACAACTCTGACACTCATTTTAGTTGGCAACTATTAACAGCTTGTAAAGTAGCCCTAGGGCTTTAGTCGAGGCAACGTCTCTGAAGTCTCTGGTAAGGTCTGTGCTGCAGAACTGCAGGAAGCAGAGAAGTGTGGCTGAGTGCTGCACCATCTCTCCTCAGCATCTACTTGCTCCTTTTAAAAAGCCTCAGAAAATCTTAACTATTTAGTAACATGGGCTTGAAGTTGCTTTTTCCAGTTCAAATTTCAATAGTGAGTAACCCCTTGTGCCAGCGAGTGCACTTGCACTCTGCATCTGCTGTGCTCCTCCTGGCTGTTTAATATTCACCCCGGCACCTCTAAAGGTTCAAGACACGCGGCAGGGGCATTCCTGCCTTAATGCACCTGGAAACGTTGGCACCAGGAGAGCAGCTGAGGAGAGAAAAAAACATCACAGACCTGCAACTCCCAGGCAATTGTGCTAGAGGCTCCATATGCTCTGGTGCCCGCCAAAAGAGCTGAGTTTGGCATTGTACCAACATGATTTCTCCCCCCTCCTTGAAAGCAGGGCTCCATTTACACTGCAAAACTACCTGACTGTGAGGTCTGCTTTTCCCCTATAAAGTCTGCCTGACAGGTCTACCCACTCACTACCTGTGGGGCAGGATGTAAGGCTGTTAGCAGATCTAGAAGGGGGTTTCAAAGTGATCACATTGATTTTCACATGGTCTGTGTGCCACAGGCTCTTTTGGGTTGAAAACAGCTCAGTTGTGCCAGGTCAGGGAGATGCTGCAGATGCAGCACCCTGACTAATGTCTGAACGTCTTCCCGATGTCCAAAGCTCCAATGCAGCGTCACAAGAGAACAGGAGAAAGGTGGAACGTGGGATGGACCTTAGCAAAATGAGCCAGACCAAGCATGGTGTAAGCTTTGATACTGCCCAACCTTATGAAGAGCCAGGTGATTCAAACATCAGGCAAGAAAAAAGCAGATCTTGGGATTTTGTGGCACCTCAGCTATCAGTTTGGCACCTTGAATCCAGAGGCAAGAGAGGTACCTGACAAGTAAAGACAGACATTTTGAAAGGGTACCATCCTCTGTACCATCATCCAAGGCTGGTGGGACCTGTGTGTAAGCACGATTCCATGATGGAAAGGCACAAGGAAAAAGCACTGACCTGAAGTTGCAGCCCTAAACTGATGAAAACTGCAATGTTTCAGGCCAATGTTTGAACAGATTTGGGGACCTGGTGAGCAGCAAATAGTTTTGAATGATAACAGAGATTTCCACCCTCTGCAACTAGCAGCAGGAAAAGGATTGAACTGGGCAGAGTGGATGCTAAGCCATGCAGAAAATGTGTCTTCTTCCAGACTGGAAGTCTAGGCTAGATTTATTTTTTTTTTTCTGGCAATTAGAGTGGCAGTGGATTGGGGAATTTTTTTCCCCCTTCCTTTTGTGTTCCTACAGAGATGACCAGACCCATTGCAGGGCCAGCCTGGTCAGCTTGATCTGACCAGAAGCAGGGAGGGTGTCTGGAAGCAGAAATAACAACTGGTTTGTCAGGAACAGCTCCAGCAGAAATCTGAGGTAAAGATACAACTCCTGTTTTTCCCTATCCTAGTTGCTGTCAGAGAGCAATGGTGTGTGAGGGGGGAGCCCAGTCCCTGGTGCTGCACCCAGCCCTGTTTGGTCCCATCACGAGCAGGCAGCCAGGGTTCAGTGTTACAGAAGCTGTTGTTCCCATCACTGAAACTGTTAGTTAGCCAGAGGAACAGCAGCAATGCACGGGGGGATCCAGAGAAAGGGCCCATCTGTCTTGCTTTTTAGAATGATTAGGGAGAGTATTTGACTCGGCCAGCATGGGAAATTACATGGCCAAGAGAATTGCAAAGCTGAGACTGGCTGCCTGGCAGCAGCATAAAGTGGGGAACAGCAAAAACACAGTGAACTGAAATTGCAGCCTCCCCCCCAGTGGCCAGAATAAAATCCATAGCTGGACACAGCCTGTGCACAGGTAAGAAATAAATCTGCTTGTCCCCAAAATGCTGAACAGCCCCCTGTGTTCAGCTCCTGATGTACCCTGACGTGTGTCTCCACCAGCAACGAGGGTTCCACCACACTGCTCCTGGGTGTGTGCCTTTCCTTCATGCTGGGCTAAAATGCCCCCAGCTGGCTTGCATCCTCATTTCTCTGTACAAGTGTCTTCATTTTCTGCATTTACACCTTTTTCAGGCCATGACTCATTAGCAACTATTAGACAGTTTGAACCTGTCCTGGTTTGACTGAGAACAGAACTAATTCAGTGGTTTTCCTTTTCAGCTCAGTTCTTCTGACCAACTTCACCGTCTGAAGTGAGCAGCTGTTTGCACAGGCAGTGGCTGCTTCAAGCAGTGATAACACCCAGTGCTTAGAGTAGTGCCAAGGGTTGGGGTGCAGAGCAAGGCCACTGCTGGGTCTTGTGCACCACGCTGGGGGTGCAGAAAGTAAAGCCTGCACTTGCAGGGAGGAGCAGCCAGGACAAGGGACCCCAAGCTGACCAGTGAGGGATTCCAGCCCACATATATCATATCTGATATAAAGCTGAGGGATCTGGAGGATCTTGCCCTGCTTTTTCTGCTTTGCTGGGCCCTGCTCAGCTCAGTTCAGGTCCTCTTCTGGTTTCTTCCTTGAAGTGTCTGAGGAGGCCTCTGTCTGTTCTGCCTTCGATCCCAATCTGTGTGCTCCTCAATCCAGCTCCTAAGCACAGCTCCTGTCTGCTGCTGGGCCCAGTCTGGAACTCTCCCAGTGCCTGCAGCACCAGTGGTGATGGTGATCTAAGTGCCATTAGGGAGTTGGGTTTGATATTGGTTTTGTATATATTTGCATGTATTCCATTTTTATTATTATTATTTTCATTTTTATTACAACTGTTCTTGTTTCCTTTTCTAATCACTGTCTCTCTCCCTTATTCCCTTTCTCTTCCCCTTTGGGGAGGGAAGGGGGTTAACAGAGAGCATCTGGTACAGGTCTGAGGGGCTGCCCTGACCCTTTAACTGTGACAGAACCTCATATTGGTTTCTTCATTCTTTCACAGAAGTGTTGAGAGTTGTCAGATCAGATTCATTGTTGAGGAGTGAATACTTTGTAACACCATCAGCAATGAACTATGTGCTGCAATCACAGAAAGACATCAATGTGATTTATTTAAATTATATTTACTTCCTGAAATTTTTTTATTCATTGAGTCCTTTATCAGCTGTTCCACATTTTTGCCAAGGATCAGTTTTAAGCTGTAAATCAGTAACAGTATTAGCCTTATAAATACTTGGCTCTCCCAACTTGCCCATTTAAAATACTAGCACAACTTCAGCTCTCTTCCAGTCTTCTGCAACTTCCTCAGCACTTCAGTGTTGCTGAAAAATAATGGTGATTTAAAGAGCTCTTTGGCCACCTCTTAAATTTGACAAATACACTGGCAGTTTCATAATGTTCAGCAAGGGTGCATTGCAGAGATGGAGATTTTGCCATGGATGTCTTACCCCCCTGCTCCCACATGGAGCATTCATGCCCACATCGTGTTCACCACAACTCTGCTGTTGTCCTGGTTTGCTGTTGTACCAATGCAGATAAAATAAGGGATTGAAGATTAAATCAGTGAAGTGCCTTTTGTGAGCAAAGCAGCTCAAATCACTACATTCCAAAATCCCTTTGATACGTTGTCAGTTGGACCTCACCACAGCAGTCTCTGGAACTAATAGTCATGAATTACCTTTGGCAGGTGAAATGGCTTTAATTGCCTGCAACTTTCCTTCCAGGAAACTCCCACTTCCAGCAGCCACCACCAGCTTAAAGGCCATGTCACCCAGTGGTAATGTTTAGGAAATGTCCAGGAAAATGGCCAGGGGATGAAGTCATGTGTGGCCCACCTCTGGCTGTGCAGGATCAGTGCATGCCCTGGAGCCACCTGCCTGCATTGAAAAGAAAGGTCAAGGGGATGGGGGTGTAGGAGGAAGGTGGTCAGCCAACCTGTCATGTTATCCAAGGGCATTCTTTTGTGACCTTTTCTTCTCCCTAAAAAAATAAAGGCAGCCTAGAGAGCTGCTGCTCCTTGAACTTTGACAACAGACATTCAGCACTGCGAGGAGAGGTTCAGCAGGCAGTGCTCGGCACACACCATAGGTGCCCTGGCTATCAAACTCCCTTACAGATGTTCATTGAACTGTCAGAGCATGGGGAGGAAAATAAATTAATTGTAAGTGGAAGAAGGTTAGTTAAATCTTTTCTGGAAGTATTATATAGCCATTAAATTGCATAGGAAACTCAATAATAATGGGTAATAACGTTCTTCCGGGGAATTAAATAGAAGCTCAATTTATAATGCTGCTTGGCATTCAAACCAGTGTTCTACCTTCCTGGTACATGATAAACTTTTACTAATCAATCCTCACAAAGCCTTGGTGAGGCAGATCTCTTCACACCACTGATCCTATTTTATATATGGGAACAATAAGGTACAAGATACATCCTTTGAAGCCGGGCCTGTATGTGTTTTCAAATGTGTTTTAGGTCTCTAGAAGCCCACTCAGCATCTGCATTTGAATACTCAGAGCTTCATAAAAAGACTTGGAGACAGGATCAGAAGTCAAGGTTTCTTTGTGCCCCTTTACCATGCACAGACCATCAGGGTATGTTTCAATAAGATTCTTCATCACAATCTTCAAGTATTTTTCCTGCATGATTATATTACTTTGCAGGAATGGTATTTAGACAAAAAGTCAATGTTCTTAAGTCTCCAGTAAGAGCAGCTAATTATGTCAGGAGCCAAAGGAACCAAACATGACCAAGTGGAAGCTGTTATTTGCAGAAGATCAGTATGGATTGTATAGGATGTGGATCGTCAAATAGATGTGGATGTAATTTACAGGAGGATGGTGGACTGTCCATGGCCATAACCAGAATTTGGTGCCATTTTAAGATTCTCTCCTGTCTGCTTGTCACTGCTTAAGGCATGGGATGGATAAACACAGGGTATGAGTAAAGGGAACTTCATCCTAGCAGCAAGCTGAAGCAAAAGTAGAGATCCTTCTCTTTGATTTCAGTTTCTTGTCTGCTTATGCAGGATCCTTGTTGGCTCATCGTCATCCTCTTGCCCACCAGGACCCCTAGGGCTTTTTCCCTAGAGCTACCCTTCAACAGATCAGTCCCCAGCCTGTACTGATACATGGGGTTGTTCTTCCCCAGAAGCAGCACTTTGCACTTGACCTTGTTAAATTTCATTAAATTTCTCCCTGCCCAGCTCTCCAGCCTGTCCAGGTATCTCTGGATGGCAGCACAGTGCTGGTGTGTCAGCCACTCCTCCCACTTTGGTATCATCAAATAATACCAAATGTTAAAATGTTGCTATGGTGCCCTAACAAGTAGTCTTCTACTTTCAGGCACTACCAAGCTTAGCTGAAGGTCTGGCTTGGGCAAGGAAGCATTTTTCCCACTCATTTTTGGCTAAACAATCTTTGACACAACATCAGTACTAAGTTCCCCAAAAGAACAGCCCTGCATTGATGATGAACTGTCCAGAAAAATCAATGCAACCTTTATATCACCAGTAAAAAAAAAGTCTCAAGAGTTTATTACAATTTTTGAAATGCTGGAAATGTCACTAATAATACTTTAAAATATGTAACAGAAAAAGAAAATGTTCTTTACTAGCTGTAGCTTTCATGGCCCATGGTTAACACAGATCAGAGACTCAGGGAGTTAGAAGATTGCTCCCATCCCACCCATCTTGTCCTTGATTTAATTAACATTAAAACTATGCTTTTACGAAACAAGACTTGTTGGTTAAAATTCTGATTACTTAAAGTCACTGAGAACTTGTCCATTGCTTTCAATAAGGGCAGGATTTTACCTATTATTTCTAACAAACTTTGATAAAGTAGTGTTGAAAAATATCTCAAGGGCCCTCCTATCTCTGTTTCTGCTGCAGGGCAGGATCAGCTACATCTGTGTCAGTCCTGATGGATGTTTGTCTAACTGGTCCTGAAAGAGCTGAAATACTTGGTAGCAACTTGAGCTCTGCTTCCATTTGCACCTGTCCCAAGATATGAAACCAAAAAGAACTTTTTAACCAGCTCTACCAGGATTTCTGACTGTCTTAAAGGACCAGTGACAATTTTAACTTCTGGTGTCTCACATGTGCTAAGGATAGGAACTAATTCTACCCACCCCCAGGGAGCTTTCCCATGATTTATTGACATTTTTCCTTTTTATCTCTTCTTCTTGAGATATCTGACATTAAATCATGCCATTCCCATCTTGTCTTTTTCTCCACCATTTCAGTTCTGGTCCAATTTGAATAAGAAATTGGAAGAAAAACCAATAGTAAAAACTAATGTGTTTGGGTTTTTTTGTTTGGTTGTTTGGTTGTTTTTTATCTGAAGGTCTTTCAGTCTTCCAGCTGTGCATCATAAAGTGCATAATTTTAATTCTAGGAGTGAAATGCCAAGTACTGTAATTAAGTTGGCAACATGGAAAGGCAGGGAGGCAGCAGAGCAATAGCGACCAGGCAGGACTGGAGCCTTAATGAGGAGGAAGAGAAGTCAGGGTGGGCAGAAGAAGAAATATTTAAGTCTGGTCCTCACAACTGAGCACCTCTGTGGTTTGGCAAAGCTTCCAGAATAAAACATCACCAGTCATTAACTGCCCTTTGCCTGCAGTCCAGTGTTCACAGAAATAAAGTGGGGGCTTTGCCTTGGTTTCAGGAAGACCCGAATCACTCTCAGAAATCCTAAAACTCCTCATCGACAGGCAATTTCTATACACTCCTTGCATCCCCTGCAACTACAGGAAACCTGCCCCACAGCTGCTCAAAATACATTTATGGTTTAGAATGGGAAACACAGACACAAGATTAACATTTACAGCTGGTATTTCTGAAAGTAAAGGTCTGAGGCAGATGCTCACAGAGAGCACTCAGAGAAGGAGAGGTGGATTTCCCATGCATTCTCTCTCACTCCAGGGTACATCATGCATTAAGCTTTCACAAGAAATATATTTTTTAAAAAAATTCTACATGGAATCCAATAGCAAATAGCACGACTTGTTGTTGCTAAAGCATGTGAGAAAAGGCTTTGTGCTTGCAGTCTCCTCTTAACCCTTACCGAGGGTTTTATTCCCCAAATACAAACACTTGACTGGCAAAAGCCAAGACAAAACAGCCTTTTCAACCAATCCATAACACACCTAGTTTCACACATCATCTCAAAACCTCCTGACATTACAGGGTCCCAGCTTTGCACATGGGACAAAGTTCTTTAATGCTGTGAGAGACGAGCTGTGGCCAACCCAGAGTTTCAGAGGTGGCTGTTTGCCAGGAGACCTCTCTGCACAATTAGTGACACCAAAGGGAAGGTCGCTCGGGGGCGGGAGGAAAGCAGTGGGGCACTGGAGGAGGAACACTGCTGCTGGCCAGGGAAACCCTGACATGCTGCTTGTGGGAAAAACAGCAAATGACTTAGAGGCTGGGATGGAGAGTCTGCATAAGAACCAGGACAGTTGCTAGGACATACAACCCATCAGGGTGTGTCTTTAGCATCATTTCAGTATCTGTGGCTTTGAACTTCCTCAGGAGTTTGGTAGGATTCAGTAAGAGTTGAAATTGGCTTCCTGGGGCAGCAGGAAAGCTTCTTCTGCTCAGTGCTGTCTAAAGAATAGGTTCCTGAAGGCATTGTTGTAGTTTTTGTTTGTTTTTCCAGAGGTTGCTTGATTAAAAAAAGAATT
>VYZU01003121.1:72506-97583 GCA_013401355.1 Ceyx cyanopectus
CCGCGGGCGCGGCGGGGTGCGCGGCTGCGGGGCGGCGCGGAGCGGGGCGGCGCTGGCTGCGGCCGCGGTGGAGGATCCCGGACGGAGGAGCGGCTGCCCCTGCGGAACAGTCGGCACCGGTGGCTGGCGGGGCTCGGGGCGGGCAGGTGAGNACGTGGAGCTCAGCCTCACAAGCTGGCCCAAAGTTGCTTTAGCTACACCTTGCTGGGGGACTCGGGAGGAGGCAAAAGACCAAGCTTGCAAGCTTTGCAGTCAACTTTCCCTTGAAAGCCTCCAAGGTTCCCAGGGCTCTGGTGGAATGCTGTTTGCTTGCACTCTTTAGATCTTAAGTTTCTCCCACTGCTGCAAGGGCTTAACTGCTACCGGGCAGTTGGCTAGAGTGAAATACAACCCAGTGGACCTACCTCCAGGGCTTCTGGTGCAATGGGGGTGATGGAGTTGCTCTTCCGAGATCCAATTCGAAACTTGGCGGCCTTGTAGATTTTCCAGTAGACAAAGAGCACGACGCAGAGGGGCAGGTAGAAGGCGCCAAAGGTGGAGAAGATGGTGTAGGAAGGCTCCTGGCTGACCTGGCACTCCTCGCTGTCCTCTGAGTAAGTCTCTCCCCAGCCAAAGAGCAGTGGGGCCAAGGAGATGAAGGCAGAGAGTGCCCAGGTGAGGGCAATCATAATGTTGGAGATGCGGCGCCGGGTGCGGAGCGTGTACTCCAGGTGGCGGGTGATGGACCAGTAGCGGTCAAGGGCAATGGCCGTGACGTTCCAGATGCTGGCGGTGCAGCAGAGCACATCGAAGGAGATCCACACCTGGCACAGCAACCGACCCAACCTCCACCGCCGCCCAGACAACTCACGGACCAAGCTGAGAGGCATGACGAGGGCTGCCACCATCACGTCAGAGATGGCCATGGAGGCCACCAGGTTGTGGGGCACTCGATGGAAGGTGCGCACCCGCAGGATGGTGGCCAGGACCAGCCCGTTCCAGAGGAACGTGGCCACCACTAGCATGGCCAAAAGGGTGAGGACCAGCACGCTGAAGACAGAGAGATGTGCTCGGCCACCATCGGGGCCAGTGGAGGACCCGCTCCTGTTGCTGGCGTCCTGTGTCAGATCGGCAAAGCAGCTGAGGTTGAGCGTGTGCTCCATGCTGGGGGCTCGGGGGCACCGGGGCTTCTCCAGGCGAGGCGGCGATCCCGCGCCAGGGCGAGGGTTGGGGGGAGGCAGGCAAAGGAGCGCCGCCCTACCGCGGGTGCGGAGGGTCCCCGGCCGCCCTGAGCTCCACGCTGCCCGCCGCCGGGGTCTTCATCCCCGGGAGGAAGAGGAGCCCTGCGTCAGGCGCCGGCTGACGGCAGCCCCCGGCCCGCCCCGGCGCGCCAAGCCCCGGCGGCGGGAGGCGGCGGCTCCGCGGGCGCNGGAGCGGGGCGGCGCTGGCTGCGGCCGCGGTGGAGGATCCCGGACGGAGGAGCGGCTGCCCCTGCGGAACAGTCGGCACCGGTGGCTGGCGGGGCTCGGGGCGGGCAGGTGAGTGTGTGTTGCGTGTGCGTGTCCGTGTGGTGCGTTCCCCTCGCCGTGCGCGGATGCGGAGCGAGCAGCTTCTCGGCGGAGAGCGGCTCGGGGTTTGCGAGTTCGTGCTTAGTCATTTCAGTGCGCGGATCGTCCTTCGGAACCGGCGCCGGTCGGAGCGGGGCGAGGGCAACGCCGGCTGCCGCTGTCTGGTGCCCGCAGCCCGCACCGCGCGGGCTGCATCCCCGGCTTTGTCTGCGCCGCTTCTGCTCGGGGCGGCTTCTCCCCCGTGGGGAGGATTCCGGATCAGACGCAGAAAGTTACCAGCCCCGCGAAATTGTACCTGGGCTCTTCTAAAAACGCCTTAGGGAGATGCCACGGGAATGTCACAGCTCCCAGCTGTGCTAGAGCACCATGTCCAGCGCACCCATCGGTAATCCTGGTTATTCAGTCTAGAGGGGATGTGACAAGGAATCCAAGGAATCATTTCTTTGAGAACTTCTGCTCTGGCATTTCCGAACTTGTTAGCAATTGGCGAGCCTGTTACTAGAAACAATCACTCAGCTGTTGTTATTAATTGTTAAATTAATAACATTAGCCATTAATGATGAGTTTGAGCATTTCACCTGTTTTTTCATCATGCTGCTTCAGACGAGAAGCGGGATTCTGGGCCTCATAGAGGAAGGCAGAATGTAAACCCATCGAGCAGGCTTCCCTCTCCACGCAGGGATGCCAGCCAGCTCCTTGGACAGCGTTCAGGCGGGGCTGTGCCGGGCTGACACCCGGCTCCTCCACAGTCCCGGGATAACAGGTCCAAAGAGCTTTTTAGGTCAGAGCTGACACACGGTGGCAGGCACTGACATGGAGCTCACAGTCTGCAGCACAGGGAGAAGGAAGGAAGGGCATCAGTGTTAGGAACTGGTGACAACGACACTCTCCTGTGAGCTGCACTTGCAGAGACAAGACAAACACAGGAGATACTCAGGGGAGTACCCGACACATCCCATGCTCATGGTAGCCAGAGTGTAGAACCAAACTGGTGCTCTCTGCTGTGTCTTCTGGATCTCTCTGGACTTTTTAATGAAAACCAGCAAAGTAACAATAACAAGGGCTAAAGAAACAGGGATGTTTTCTAGTGCTGCTACTTGTTTCTCACGTGCAACACAAGGCAGCATATCCAAAACAGGTCCAGGACATTGTTTTGATGGGATGGGAATTTCCCCATATGTACTCGTGCTGTGCTGTGATATTTGTCTTCAGAGCTGGAGAATAGGATCTGGCCTGTTGTAGTTACTAGACCAGTGTAGCCTTAGGGACTATGGCATAAATTTGGAAATATATTGCCATCTTTTTTTTTGGGGAGAGATGATTATTTTCTCCATTATGCACATGATTACTGACAGTTTTGGAACAGGTAGGGGTTTTTTTACTTACATCTCAAAGCACAAATGAGGTTTGCAGGCTTTCACAAAGCTCCTGATTTAAAATTCCTGGTTCGCAAGGTGCCAAACATCCTTGACTGTCATTCAATTGATCAAAACACTTAGCAACTGCTAGGACTGTGAGATTTTTGTTGCGTGGGCCCTTCCTAGAAAAGCCTATGAAGCCCAGAAATAACGGAATCAACCACAAATTATGGAACACGTGCTCCTGAAAAGTTATTATTATCTTTTTTGCTCCAGGAACAAATAGACAAAAATTACATTTCAAGGGAAATGGAAATAAAAGCAATTAAATCTGAAGAAGTAAAATTAGATTATGCTCTAATGAAAAATTATTAACATTTTCATTATCTTACTTACTCGACTGTAAAAAAGTATATATTAGCAGATTCTGGAGTGGAATGGGTCAGTTGAGTACTAATTGGAATTAGAAAATGTAGACAAATACATGGATATCTCTCATGCTAAGGTCTGCACCTGGCATGGAGGAACCCTGTACAGCAGTACAGGCTGGGGACTGACTGGATAATATTGCAGAAGACAACCTGTGTGGCCTCTTGGACAAGAGGATTCTATGTGTAGACTGGTTTTCCTCAGGACAAGACACATGCTTGGAGTACTGTGCTCAGCTGTGGGGCCCCCAGCATAAGACAGACATGGACCTTCTGGAACAGGTACAGAGAAGGGCACAAAGATGATCAGGTTGCCCAGATAAATTGTGGATGTCCCCTCCCTGGAAGTTCAAGGCCAGGTTGGATGGGGCTGTGAGCTGGGCATACTTAATGAATGAAAGAGAATTTCAGTCTACAGGGTAGGTGGAGCTGCTAGGTTAAACAAGGATTGCAGGAACACATACATTGCTGTATGTATACACCAACACTGGAAGCTCTGCTCCATTGCCAGCCAGACTGCTCAGACAGTGTGCATCCTGTCAAGGCAATTTGTAAAACTCTTGTAATCATCACTTACATTTCATTTACCATGCATCAACTACAGTTCACACTATATCCAGACATGGTTTCTGAACACACTTGCAGACCACCCACTCCTCTCCTGTAACTACAGAATGTTCAAAGGCACGGTTAAAATACAGACTGTGAGGTTGTTCTCACACCCTCAGAGCCCATCCACACCTCTGATCCCACTCTAGTTTTCCAAAACTAAGATCTTCAGAGATGGCAACACCAGCACTGTGATAGACTCTCATCATGCCACACCTCTGGCTCCAAATGTCCCACGGTGTTAGGAGTGTAGTTTTGGGAGCAGAGAGAGAATGTTCAACAAGAGCTCTCAATGGGCATGGACCAGCTTTTACAAACCTCATCTCTTTGTCTAATTCATCCCATAAAAGCTGTCTCAGGTGCAGTATAGTGGCTCTAACTGGAAGGAAGACTGAGTGATACCATCCCACCATTCCTCTCTAATGGTCCATGAGGTAGAACATGTATTTGGGACACAGACAATCAAGGTTCAAAACATCACAGCTCAGGCTACAGGCTTGAATCATGATGCTTTGTATCTCATGGAGGCATTTTAATTGCCAAGAAGCTGGCTAACTCTGGGTAGCTTGTCCATATTTACTGGAGCATGGACTTGAGGTTTTCTAACATCTCAACCAAGTGCTGTGGCAACAGAAAGATAGAGGCAGCCTTTCTTTCCCAGTAACGTGTTATAACTTGCTGCAAAGTGAGGCAATTCCTACTGACTGAAAAATGGAGATTAATCCTGCCATGTGATAGCAGGTCACTCAGCAGGACTGTGGGAGTAATCAGATCAGGAACAAGAAGGACCTGAATGCTCCTCACCCCCAGTGTCCCAGTGACTGTCTTGTTTGCCAACGGGATTGTCTTGCTCCAGATGCTTATGAGGAACTTCGAAAAATGTCTCTGTCTTGGGGCAAAAGTTAAAACAATGAGTTGGAATTCTGTTGTCTTTTTATTTGTAAGGCTGGAAAACTATTCCTCACCCAGCCTCTATTGGCAGGTCTCATTTGGTTTAGGGCATGCAAGCTTTCCTTTAGGAATTGTCACCACTTGTATGCCTTCAGTGACATAACTCAAGTATTGTTTAATTCTGCAACAGGAACAAAGCAGAACAAGAACAAAAGCTGCTGAACAGAGCAGCCTCTTTGTGCAGACATCTTGCTTAGAGTGTAGTCCTCTCTTAGGTAAACTCTGTGGTGTCCCAGCCCTTGTGTCTCTAATATGGCCACAGTCTACTACACAGCCAGCCTAAAGGGAAGATGGACTCTGGTACCTGGCATTACCATGTTATGTCTCAGTAAATGGGCTGTCAGGGGTGTTTATCTGTCTTCTACCTAATGTGAATTAACTTCTGCTGGAACTAAATCCTTCATTCTTGCACAGCCAAAAACATGTTCATGGTCAAAGCAGCAGATGCAACATAACTTTATGAAGTCTTAGGGCAACTCCCACAGCATTCAGTGACACAGTTAAGGTTGCACTCTGCGTAAATAAATGAAATGTAAATAATTTTAGCACTTCTTTCATACCTTAAGGGACAACATTAATCATCTGTGTAATTTCAGGGGAGTCAGCAGAGTTTTGCTAGGAGTCGTATTGGCTTTTGGTCAGAGGTGCTTCACAGTGGGTGTTACGACAGTAAGGCAATAACTTGGAGCCTGTCTCAGGGGGATCTCCCTTCTTAAGGCATCTGCAGTTTTCATTAATTACTCCAGTGCTATCAAATACTTAACACCTATATAAACCAGGACATGTGATCTTCTTAACTTGTGGGCACTCACTGAGAAGTAAGCCTTGGATTTGGCCTCTGCAGGTACTTTACAATAGAAAATTTTCCATATTTCTGGTTTAAAAAAAAAAAAAAGTTTTAAAATACAAAAATATTTTATGCTTCTGGAAGTACTTGTTATCCTGCAGTTCTGTCAATCATCTAGAATACCAGGCCTGTAGAAAAATAATAAGAAACTGTGTGTGGGAAGACTAGGTAACTCTAACTTAACACATGTACTTTGGCAATTGAAGCTGCCAATGGAAAGTATCAGGACTCTGCCAGGGAAACAGATGGCACAATGACAGCAAATGGATGGGTCTCTAAAACTCAATTATCATTTCAGTTCAGACCTTTCTTCCGTATGCCAAGTTGCAGAAGAGATTTGTTTATCTTGAGCTTTATTCATGTTGGCAGCTAATTTGCATAGGTGTGAAGCTATAGGAGAGGCTGTGATGGTGTTGGGCTGAACATGGGTTTTGCTGTTCTGTGCTGTTCTCCAGGTTACCTTTCTGCTTCCTTGCAGGTAGTAGGTTTCTTAACCTTTATTTACAGAAATCCATCCCTAGTCTGGAAATGTGCTTTCAAAACTCCAGAGGCAAAAGGTTTTAAGATCTGTTTACCATAATTAAACCAGAAATTAAACAGTTTTCCTGGCCAGCAGTTCTTCAGCTTTTTTTCTTTTACCTCCTTCCATTCCCATCCTGCTCCCTTTGGCTGCTTGGCAGTGTGTTCCCATGCCCACGTCTTCCTTAGCTGGAGTATCCTCAAGCATCCGTTAATTTTAGCATTCAGGACTGGTTTTCTAAGTGTAAGAATAAAGATGCAAAAATGAAAACACTGATGCCCACCATCAAACAGTGTCTTCAGTGGGAGATTCTTTTCTCTTCTTCCACCCCAACAGCTTGATTTATTTATAAGTATTTGGTTGCTGCCTTCTTCCCTGGGGATTTCTGAACAGCCACAGCCACATGTCTACCTGCCAAAGGAAGCATTAGCATAGCTGTGCAGCTTTCTCAGCTTGGGTATTGCTGGTGACTGTCTCAGATTCACATTCACATGCTGTTTCTTCCAGCTGTGGGATATTTTCCTCTCCCTGATTATTCAGTGTACCAATACATTTCCCTACCCCTGCCAGCCCAGGTCATGCAGATCAGCAAAACTTCAGGTAATTTAAGTCAGTTTAAATTTCCAGTATTTTTGAAGCTGTGCAACATGGCAGGTCATTAGAGAAAATGGGAAAGCTGTGGAATTTTACTTATTTATAGTTCAGATCCATGTGGCTGTTTCAGCGACTGAGAGGTTCATATACAAATGAGAGGAATTATTGACAAGTTAGAAAAAGTCAAATGGTGGAATATGGCCACACGTTTTCTTTCTGCAACTAAAACGAGCCTGCTCCCATGCTGCTCCCATGCCTGTGCAATAAAAAATTGTTTGCAGACATCTCCCATAGGCTGGCAAAAAGCTTGTCTCTTCATCACAGACAAGACAGGAAACTTTTCCAGCTGTTTGAACAGAGGCATCCGTTTTGAAGGACCCCAAACATCATTTATCTCACAGAATTTGTCAGTATCTCATTACAAATGAGCTGGTTTGGTTCCTTCTACCACAGCAGGTACCTGAGCAGGCAGTATCTTCTTGCTACTGCTATAAAATTCTCTGAACCCTTGGGATGAAAGCAGTTTTATGAATGTGTCTAAATGTCTCTCGATTTTTCATGAGGATTTTTATTAGTAGTGTCATTATTTTTGACAACCGATATTCACTACTTTGACAGCAAAATGTTGCCAGATCTTTCTTAATTGTCTAGCAATGCATTTTATTATAAAATAGATGTGGTTTTTTTTTCTCTCTGCTGGTCTGTGAGTTAAAGTTAATAGAGTGTAACTCAGAGGTGGTGGCCCAGTGGCTTGTGAGCTACAGCAGCTCACTACCAGTTCCTGTTCAGCTTGGACACTGGGGACATGATGGGTGACAGTGTGAAAATGCTCATGCAAGAGCTGGTGGTGGGAAAACCAGCAAGAGTGGCTGAAGCCAGAATCCCTGAGTTACCTGGGTGTTCAGCCATGTGCCCACCCTTGGTCTTGTCCTGCACTGAAGCCATCAGCCTCAGAGGGAGCTGCTGGCACCTGCCACTGGTGAGTTTCTCTTTCTCAGAGTCCTCCCTTCCACCATTCTTCAGGTGCCTCCAGGTAGATGCAGTGCATTCTGCCATTCTTGTCCCTGCAGAGGTTTTATATGTGACCTGAAAGACAAGGGGCCTGGCTGGCCTAGTTAAGCTGGTGGCTTCTGTAAGTTCATTTTCTGTGATTCCTTTTTCTGTCTCTTCTGTGGTTACCTTCTACTTTCAGGTCTTGACTGTATCACAGTGAGTTCAAAGTCAGATACTAAAGGAGCAAAAAAGGTGATTTGCCTGTCAGAATTTAATGATAAATTCAATAAAAACCTTACATTTTGATAGCACTGAATTATTCAGGGTCTCATATGAGCATACTTCATGGGGTGTCTTCATTAAAGGTATTAACCATCTGCACAGAAGATGGCTCATGTATTACTTTAAAAGGTGAATCTCATTTTGAAAACAAAGAAATCACTCTGTTTTTTAAAAGGACTTCTTATCTGACCTGATATATCTCCAGAGCTTTCTGGGCAGGCTGTCATTGTCCTGCCTCCTCCACCCATTTAATCATCTTCACTATATGCTAATGCCTCTCCTTTCTTCTGTGCTTTATTGAGCACTGGAATAGTTAACACGGTCAGCTCTTAAAACATCACCACTAGCAACTGACTCGGCAGGAGGGTTATAAATGTAACTTTGTAACTGTGATAGAGAAATGAGAACAAAAAAACCCCACTAAACACTTTCATGTTTTAGAGCCTTTTATTCAACACTCACACCTATGACACCTCCTGTCCCTCAGCTTTGACTCCTGGCTCTAGTCTCAGTCTTGCAGAGCTGCTTCCCATCCCTTCTGCTTGGTCCAGCCAGTCTGGCTGCCAGTGCTCTGCCCTTCTCCTGTCATCATCCCTTCTGCAGCACGGCCACACCTGGATGGGAGTCTGAAAGTGGAGTCCAGGGCTTGATATCAACATCAAATAACATCTCAGTGTTGTGAGGAAGAGGCACAAAGACATAGTCTCTGCCACAGTGCAGGTTCTCCATTTCTAGGAGGTTTTATTGCAGCTTTTCTGGTTTTATGATAGCTGTAACTGTAAGGAACCATAAAGCCCAATGTCCTTGCCTCAGCTCATCCCTCCTGCCCAGTGAGAGGCATGGCCCATTAAACAGTGTGTTACAGCCTCAGATTAATGGCAAGTGTTAGAAAAGAGCACCATGGGTCATGGAGAGCCACAGGGGGTTCATTAGGGTGGTGCATCTTGCAAACAAACACTGACAAACATGCAGCTGGACTATTTTACTCAGGTGAGGTTTAGTGCAGGGGCTTGGATAGTGTAAACAGAGTTAGCCCTGGATATGCCTCACATTTATTATACAGAATTTATGGCAGCTGCTTTCTCTGAGCATCTGTGAAGTAGGTGAGGAAATAGATGTTCTTAAGCAATCTATCGTGCTGGGTGCATCTCTTCCATTCATTTCAAGGAGGATTATTATTTAAAAATGCAGGAAGATTTCTTATAAAACTGAAATGTCTAAAATGTAGGTATATAAATCCTCTGGACTGCTCAGCAAATCTCAAGAAAGTATCCTTATCTGACTCAAGCTTTCTTTTTTTTTATCTGGATAATAATACTCCTACAGTAGCTTTTATATCCTTTATATCCTTCAGAGTGAAGAGAGACACAGTGAGCTTTTGTTGTACAAAACCAAGACCAAACAGTCTCCAAGGTATGTTCACTAAGCAATCAAGCCAGCCTATTATGAAAAATTACACTCTGCAAATTGAAATACAGTAAATGATGACATATGTGCTTCTGTTCTTGTCAGTTTAATGTAAGAAAAGTTAGATTCACCTCCCTGCATTGCTCCCTCTTCCCTTACCCTGAGCCAGAACAGGAGTATGCACACAAAACCAGTGAGGGTATATAACCTTCTGATATTTACCAACTGGATAATTTATGAACGTGTGAGTCGACTCCCAGCGTGTATAAGAGCAACATGGTTCTGAGGTTCTTCTGGGGCAGTATCCTGTGATGGACCTAAATATTTGTATGGATTAGATCCCAGATTGCTGCTTTTATCATTGAATCATTATGAGCACTGTATGAATCATAAGTTATAAGCATATACATATAAAGCATAAAATGTCTAGAGCACTACAGCTAGCAGGTGTGTGTGTTAGCCAGTGGAATGTGCCCCGTGGGTCATTTTTAACGTGGACTTATTTCAGGAATGCATCCTCAGTCACGACTGTCTTTCATGTCATGGTTGTGCTTTAGTTGTAGCAAAATGAACAGGGTTTGAGGATATGCTTAGAACTGAGAAAGTGATTTTGGAGCATCCCTCACTCAGAGACAAAGCTTGGGAAAAGTGGCAGAAAACATAGGAGGCAAAATGCTTAGCCTGCAGAGAAATGTAACTATGGAAATGTTCCTGCCCTTTTTCAGATAAAAGAACAGAAATGTATCCCGAACAAAGGAAAATACTAGACTGCTCTATACATGTACACTATACATTCATTTAGAATGAGTTAAATCAATTGGTGGCTACCCAGACATAGAGAGATGTAATGTGATTGTATCTGCAAGCAGCAAAATGGTTCTGCCTAATAGTTAAACACCAGAAAGCACCACTGTGTCTAATAGAATGCAGATCTCATTATCTGTTTGTTATGTGCATCGTGAGATAACTGTTCAAGTTGAAAAGTATAAAAATTTGATTTAATTCACTGACATTTTGGATACAAGAGGGTCAGGTTGGTCTTGTAACAACTAACAGCTTGGGGCGTATGGAAAGGACTGTAATTGAAGATAAGGCTCTAGCAAGATGAGTGGAAAATGTAATAGAGTTCAAGGATACATTAAACAAATGTATCCTGGTCTTCACACTGTAATCACCTACGTGTGCCATAAGGCAAACAGCAAATGTAATTGACACCCTGAAGGAAGATCATTACAGCTTTGGTGCTTGCTGCCTCATGACATGATTTTTTTCCATTTGCAACATTGAGAATTCAGACTTGGCAAGTTCTGGACCCCTGAGGCTGCTCTAATTTATATAGTGAACTCAGCAAGCTCTATATAAACCTGGAGAAGTTTTCAGTGACTTCTTATAAGGTTAAACCTGTATCCATGAGTGTCTATTTTGGTGACTTAGATGAAAAACGTCCAACACCGACATGAATATAACAGAAGCCTGTGACGAAGGAGGACACTCCTTTAAGGAGCAGGATGGTCCTTTAAGTACATAGGCAAGTGAACAAGCTCAGGCTGTAATATGCCAAAAACAAAAGAAATAAAATCTTCATCACCTGGTGTCTTGAAGTGGTTCAGTGTGATCACATTTTCTTGCACGTGGTATGGCAGTTGTCACTGTTCCCCAGTTTCCGGGAAGTTTCAACCACATCTGACTGGGCTGTTGAGGCATCAGGAACCTGGCAGGGGCAAAAGACCTTACTAGACAATGAAGCAGCCACGCTGTGAACTTGAACCCTATTTGGCCTCAGCCAGTTCATGGAAGAAAATATAAACCTTAAGACATAAATTGATTGTAGGCTTTCTTGGTTCTGAGATCTATTTGTTCTTATTGAGGGAGCGCCAGTGTATTACAGAGTGAATCTTTCAAGTAACCAGAACATTTAGGGATTTTCAGAGCCTTTATTTCCCTGAAAGCCTCCTGGAAATGTAAAAAGAGAACTACGGCCAGAACTATCTTGAGAGTGTAAACAGTATGCCTGCATTCATCCTGAGCTTAGCTCTAGGGAGAGAAAGCTTCACAGTGAGACCTGTTTCTTTGAATCCCAAGCCCTGGTTAGTACTGAGTAGTTGAGATCATTAAAACAGACTTACTCCAGAAACCAAATCAATAATTCTTTCTTTTCATTCTCTTTCTTTTTTTTTTTTTTTTTTTAATTGAAGAATGGCAGACAATTAGGGGCTTCAGTAACAAATGTGTTACTTCATAATGTTTTCTGCTTGGCATACTAAAGAGGCAGAGAGTTCTAGCTATCAATCTGTAATTAATTAAGCTGGCTCCAAGGTCATGTTAAAATTATTGATCAAGCAGTGGATTTGTCATCTCCTGGAGTCTTCAGATCAAGATTCAGTGTCTTTTGGGAAGTTCTACTTTAACTAACCAGTCATTAAAGATACTCCACTCAGAGTAAGAGTACTTTGGATTAAATTTAAGGGCAAATTATAAGAAAGGCTGACAAGAAGACCTACTGCTTTCTTCTGGCCTTGTGGCTATTATGAGAATGCTATCAGAACATTTGTTTCAAGACTTTTGATTATTAATTACTATAAATTATTAAAATAATATAATAAATTCTTAATTTCATTTGAAAATAGGTGAGAAACAGCTGAGGCTCCTTTCACAGAAGCAGGCAGTGGTAGCCTAACCCAGCAACACCTGTCTGTCTGCACAGCACAGCAATAGCCACTGGCAGCCCTGGCAGCCTCCCAAAGCTGCAGTCACAGATGTGTGACAAATGCAACCAGCATTTTCTTTGCACCTACCATGGGTAGAGAAGTATGTACCTCTGTGTCTGTGCTGAAGGATGTGTAGGCACAAGTCTTTCAGCTATCCTGAAAATGCTGCTCCAAGCTTCAGCACTTGGGAAGGCTGTGATGCAGAAACCTGCTCCCAGACTGGGGAGATGAACAATGGAGTGGCCAACTCATCTCCCTGTGCTCCATGTGAAAGGTGAATCTAAGTGACCTTCTTGGCCTTGTACTCTGTAAGTTAGAGGAACTGCTCTGGTGATGATGGAGTTGCTCTGGATTTACATCAGGCAGGGAAAGTTGCCTGGCAGAAATGTTTCTCGTTGGTTTTAGTACTAAGACCCCATGGCTCCATATGGAATTCTCTGGTGGCACATGGACAGATGGGCTGTTCTATCTGCTGCCCTCTGGCTCCCTCTCCACCAACTGCCTGTGCTGAGCCAGCACTGGGTTAACTGAGTCAGGAAAATGACCTGCAGAAAAAGCAACCATTTTTAACAGCCTGTTCTCAGCAAGATCAATGTGGGTCACCCCTGAGGCACTGAAACCTCCGTGTGAGCATAGTGCTGAAAAAGAGTGCAGTGGCAGAAATGAGTGACCTGAACCAGGGGAGGTTTTGGGGTGGTTTAAGTCAACTTAAGTTGACTTAAGTGTCCTCTGTGCATTCCTCTTTCTAGATGAGTCAAACAAACATTGAACTTTCTGGACAACATACAGAAAGAGAGCGATGTGACATAAAGGTTTTATAAGCACAAATGTAGGGTTTTTACTCTAATAATAGACCAAAGCCATAAATAAATAATGGAGATCATCTCAAGGAAGTACCCAGGCTGTGCTGTAGCATGGTTTGGAATACAACCAAATTCAGTTGTCTTTTGCTGTATTTTTGGATTAATAATGTAAAAACAAATACAAGTGTTAGCATCCTTTGAATCACATAACAAAGATTTGGTACAAATAATGCCAGGTTGGTCCCTTTCTAGAAAAATCTCATTGTAGTAACTCCAGGTTTCATTAACTTTTTTTTTTTTCAAGTCTGCATGAATGAAAGCCCAGGCTTAAAGGACAATTTTCTTTTTCCATTTTTTGGCTGATTCTGATTTACCCAAATGAAAGCCTGCAAATGAGGCAGCTCTTGACAAGCTTCAAAGAAGGGCTATAGGGATAATTACCCACCATGGTTCACAAACATTTTTTCTCAAACTTGGAAAATATACAGAAATTGGTAGGTACCTTAGCAGGAGCAGATGCAAAGATTTCTCCTGAGATGCAAAGAATGGAGCCTGTAAATTATAGTATCACATTTTGTTTCTGGCAAATTATTTGTTCTTGCCCAGAGCACAGGGAGAACTTGCATTCTTCTTCCCTAGTGCATTACAGTCAGGTCCAGAGCTCATTAAGAACGTATTATAATGTTTTTACATAAGTATGTATGTATGTATCTAGAAAATATTTATAGAGGTGGTTACTGGTAGTCTGAAGGAAAGATAGAATCAGCCTCATTTATAGAAAGGAAGATTTAGATCAGATATTAGGGAAAACTTTCTAATGGTTTTGAGAAGGTTGTGTAGATGTTAAAGAAGAGGGGTTAACTAGGGGCACCTCCAGTTCTCCCCCATCCATGCTGGCAACTCCTTTCAATTCTGTGTGTGGAGACTGAAGTTTTAAAGAATTCTGCACCAGATTTCATAATTAATTCCCTTATTAGTTAAAAGCTATTATGCAGCCTTCCCAGCTACTCTAAGCAAGCCCTGGAACAATGTGGTGCTATGTTACACTACCATAGAACGCTTTGGGTTGGAAGGGACCTTTAAAGGTCACCTAGTCCAACTCCCCTACCATAAGCAGGGACAGCTTACACTAGATCAGGTTTCTTAGAGCTTTGTCCAACCTCACCTTCAATGTTTCCAAGGATGGGGCTTCAGTGTTTCATCACCCTTATTGTAAAATATTTCTATCATCTAATCTAAATCTACCCCCTTTTAATTTAATACCATTACTCCCTGTACTGTCACAACAGGCCTTGCAATGAAGTTTGTCCCCATCTTCTTACAGACCCTTTAAATATGAAGGGCCACAAGAAGAGGTCCCCAGAGCTTTCCCAGGCTGAATAACACCAGCTCTCTCGGCCTTTCTTCATAGCAGAGGTGTTCCTGCCCTCTGATCATTTTTGTGGCCCTCCTCTGGACCTGCTCCACCTTGTTGGAGAAGATCTTGGAGCAGAAGTGACTGTAGACAAGTGTCACTGTGGAATTAGCCCTGTGCCATCCCACCAGCTGTATTTTTATAAAGCCTAGGGCTGTTTTCTTATCCTTGCAATGCGGGACATCACATTCACCTTTCCCCAGTCACGTTCCTTAGCAGGCAGCAGAGAGGTGTGTGTCTCCTCCTGTAATAGTGTCCCACTTCTGGTAAAAACCTGCCTTCATGTTAGATGTGCTGATGAGAGCATTCTCCTCCCCTGCTCCTTCATGTTGTTATAGTAAAGGTGCCCACTGTGACCTGGCACTTGCGACACATTTTGTAACTATCATATTAAAAAAGAAAAACATCAAGCTCAGGGTAAGGAATTCTCAGTGCAGTTCTGGAACTGGAAGAGAATTGGAAATGAAACCATCAGTTCCAAGAGAGCTTTTTAGGAATCAGTGTTGCAGTACAGATAAAAATAAAGTTTTAAATTATAAATCATATTTGCCATTGCAAGTATTCCCACTGAAAGAAAAAGGAAAACTTCATGGAGAGTTCAAGCCAAAGAAAAGACCTTTAAGTACCTGCTTTCCATATTTGGGTTCAGCTCATCAAACCAGGTTCTTACTGACATTAAATAAATCAGTCTGGTGGTAATGCAGGACATGAGCCTCTGTGACTGCCCAGCAGCTTTCCAGGCATACGGAAAGGAGCAGCAGCTTTCTGTAGAAAATTGGGTACTTGGTGAAGACATCTTTTATTAGAAAAGTAACATCTAGAGAGCCAGCTGCTACCAAACGAGTATGTATTATTAACCAAGGACTCAGAAAGCCTTCTGCTCACTGAAGTAAAACAAATACACAATTTAATCTAAGCTCTGAATTTAATTAACTGCAAGAAAAAAAACCAACAACCAAACTGTTGTTTTTTCACGAGCAATTCTACCTAAATATGATATTGTAGGTGCATATGAATTTTTCATAAAATCATTTGTGCACACAAATAAAGCATTTGTGTAAGCAAAGACTAATTGTCTGCACAAATCTTGTCAACTCATTGGGATTTCTCTATGTGCAAGCAACACCCATTGCAAAATAGAGATCACTTTATAGCTTTTCTGGAACCACAGTCAATAAACTTCTCTGCACAGAACTCTCATAGTTAAGACAGATGCTGTGCTTGGTGTGTTTATAGCACAGATAATGTGCTGTTCAGGTCATTGTGGCCTATGGTGACGTGCACAATCTCTGGTCAGTCTATTCACTAGAGAAACTAAGTCCAGAAATAAACTCATATTAAGGCATAATGGATGCCAGTGAGTGGCTGCTCCTGTGCAATTACACTGTTGTGGCTGCACCAGAGCACAGGCTGTACTTGAAGAGTCCAGTCTTGGATGTTTCTTGGGTATATTGATTAAGGTTCTGCCATGTGCTCAGCACTTGTGCAAGAGTTAAATTCCTCTGAACTAGTGTCAGGCTTGTGTGTTGTGATCAGACCAACAGTTGTTTGGCTTGACATGGTGTGGCACCATGTGACTGAGCATCCCATGTTACCTGATGGGCACAAGTCCAGTGATGTGATAGGGAAGGCCAGAGAGGATGACACCAATGGGAGAATGAACACTGCTAGAAGAAAATGTGTCATTCCAGATCCTACAGCTCAAGAGAGACAAGGCTGCTGCTGCTCACTGTCTCCAGGTCCAACCAGTAGCAGGGCTGAAGATATATTCCCTGTCAGCACACACACAGAGGGACACATATGCACTGCATACATACATGGCCAGCCACACACATCACAAACACTCAGAGTACTCACACCAATACAGACAGCACCAGTGGCTATTCATTTTTGTTAGAAATAGTCTAACTACTAGAATTTAAATAACTTGCTGACAGGTGACTCATGAAATAAATAAAAAAACCCTAAAAGATATGTTCATTAATTTAATTTTGCTGCTTATTTAGAACATAATTAAAGGGAAGAATTTGTGACTCATGTGAATAGTTTTTTTCTCCTGGGAATGGTCATCTTGGAGCCAACAAAACTGGATAATAAAAAATTATTATTCTGTGTGAGATTTGTGTCAGGACTGATAGTAGAGCAGCCACTCTGTGTCACTCAAAATCTATGTGACCCAGTGCTGAGATTTACAGAATTGCTTCTCACAGGCCACTAAACTGTGAGCTGTCTGAAGTGCTGCCAGGCAAGTTTTCTGCTGAGCTGTTGCTGTGCATCATTCCCTGGCACAGACAGGAACACCTCTGCTCTGGTCCAGCTGCACAGCTGGTACCTACTGGGCATGTGCTTGAGCTCAGGCAAGATTCCCCAGTCCTCCCTCCTTTGCCAAGCAAGCATGGCTCTGTCCAGGAGCTGCTTTCAGGACTATTTGGTGGAAGGAGATGTGATGGTCCCATTCTCTCAATTTTTCTCAAATCCTGTGGTTAAAGGACATGCAGAGGCTGTAGCCATTCAGCAGCCATCTGTGCCCTGTGCCTCTGTGAAGTTGCTTTTACTCCATGCAGAAAGGACAGACCCAAATGACCATGTCCTGAATCCCAGGTCAGGGCTCCAACAACTTTATCTTTGTTGTCCAGCACTGAATTATAAAACTAATTTCTTCTGGTAAAGCCAGTTTAGACAATTCCTAACCTGACTTTCTTTTTTCCACATTGCACTTCCATACTGTGGATGGAATTAAACTTTATTAGTGGATTTTTGTCATAATTAGTTCAAAAGAACAATTCTGGTTAAGGTTGACACCTTATTCATGGGTATCTTCTTGTGGAAAATGGCTTTTGCAGTGGATTCCAGTAATATAACACAGTATTGTTAATATATTATATACTGCAGAGAATTTTCAAATGGTTGGTATTTAAAATACCAAATTTATCTCATACTCTTCTGATTTGACTAGGTGAACAAATAAAAGACCTAAAGAGGCCCAACCTGATGCTGCAATAGCCCAATTTCAGCTGAAGGTTTGGGAATGGGCATCATTATTAATGTGTGCTGGGTGTTTGCATTATGCTACTTTGTCAGGATGAGCACAGAGCCTGATTTGAAATAGTTATAATCTTGGAGTTGTATGAAGAACTAAAAATGATGTGGCTATGGTAAATCCAAAAGACACGAAGGCCAGGGGAACTCATTAGTGTAACAAAGAAAATAGGCAAAGGAGGGAAATCAGGAGGACAAATCACTTTGGTTTTCTTTATGTGGAGTGGGAATATGCAATAGCAGATGAGATGAGATATAAGAAAAGTACTCTTGTGAGAAGGGGCAATTTGTCAATCGCACTGAGAAAGAAGATGAAGCCAAGTAATAAATGAAATCATGAAGAGGAAAGAACTCAGAGAAAAATATCGAACAGAAAACTGAGAGCCAGAGATATTTATGAAAGAAAAAAAGGTGAGAATTACCCGTGCTGGAAGATGCAGATGATTACAGAGGCACTGAAATCCACAAGGAAAGGACCCAGAAAGCAGTGGTGTTAATGATACCTGACAGAGCAAAAAGAATAAGAAAAATACTTCACTGCAGGTGAATGAAAATTTTGGTCCAAGTAGTTCCAATTTAGCAGGAAAGTTAAAATGGATCAGAAATGGTGTTGGGAAGAGTGAGGATTATGGAACAACATTAGCAAGGGCTATGCTTGGGGCCTGGACAGTGGCTATAAAAGAGGCCAGGGCTCAGAGGAGTGGTTGGAGGAAGTACTTGGGGCAGAAGAAAATGACCCTAAACAAGAAGTATTAGAAAGACAGAAAGTGAGATGAGAATACGAATTACTGGATGAAAGGGATAAACAGATAAAAAAGCAGGTAGTTATTTCAACTTTTTTTTTTTTCCCCCTGTACTATGAAGAAAATGTATTATATAAAAGTTTAAGGAATTACCTTGGTTTTCAATAAAAAAGTAAATTGTAATGGGAGGGGCAATACAATAAAACCTGCAACTAGTGGGGGAAGATCTCTTCCTGCAGTAGGAAAAGAACAGGGGATAAGTTGGGTATTTCATACATAGCTGGAGTAGGAGAAGTTGTCATGGTGAGATCCAGGAGACCAGAAAGGCTGATGGAAGTGCCTTCCTTGGAAAAACACAAGAAGGAAATTAGGAACTTCTATACTACAAATTCTTCAGCTCTCCCCAAAATACTGGATACATAATAAATTGCTTGTATACAGATTTAGAGTTCTACCACGTGCTTCAACAATCACTCGGGTTAAAGAAATGACATTTTCTATTGGGAAAGTGTGACAGGCTTTGTAGGTAGGAGGCAAACAACAGGAATCCTGTATTTTTATTTCAGTAAGTCTTTTGATGCCATCTTGTAACATCTCTCTTGAGTACGGGAGGGAAACATTGTCCACATAAGAGTAGAATGAGGGGCCAAACATTCCCTTGGAAAGCAGTGTGAAAACAATGAGGACCTGTTTCAAATGCTCCAGATGCACTGGACTTCCAGAGCACTTGACTCTCTCTGTTGAGTATTTACTGATTTCAGATCCATTACCTGAAGTGAGGGAAGACACACACCCCTCAAGGTTTGAATGGTTTCCTATGAACACAGAAGGATGTTTTGAGAAGGATTTTGAGGGAAAATGTCGGGTTTTGGTAGCAGTGCGTTCATTAATGAGTTGGATGCTGGAGTAACGCCTGTTGGATTTGCAGGCATTCCCAGCTGGATAGGCTAACGTGTTTTTTGGGGGGAAAGGACTGAATTTTGAAAGCTTAGTGGATTGAAAAGAAACAGTTTGAAACTGGGAAAGTGCAAAATGTTGTAAGTTGTGAGCAGTGTGTGCAGCACGCTGCCTGCCACTGCTTGCAGTGCGGTGTCGCTGGCTGTTGCTCGGTTTCCCCCGATGAAGAGACAAAAGCCTGGAGCAGTGCAGAAAACGGGAGAACCGTGGGCCTTGCCTCCCCACATTCACCGTGGTTGTGAGTACGAGGAGGGCGGCTCCAGCCTAGCTCGGGCCCTCAGCGCCGTGCAGAGCCCCCAGCTCAGGGACGAGGAGCCGGGGGTCACCGAAACCTGCCACAGCGGGAGGCCGCCGGTCGCCACCTGCTCCCCTCGGTGCCGTTAGGGCCCCTTCGCCCGCCGGGCCGTCCGCCTGCGGGGTGCGGAGGGAGGCGAGTCGGAGCCGGGACGAGAGCGGGTGCCGGCGGCTGAAGGGACGGCCGCGATCGCCGCCGCCGCCCACACGGCGGGAGTGGGGGGCGGAATCAGGGCGGCCCCGAGAGGCGGGGCCGGAGGGCGGCGCGCTCCCCTCCCCCCCTTCCCTCGCTGTTTGCCAATGGGCGGGTGCGGGTATCCCCGCTGCCCGCCTCTGTCGTTCGGGGCGAGTCCATTGCGTTCAGTCCGGGGGGAGCTTCGGGCCCGGATGCTGGTTCCCGGCCCGGTTCGGAGAGCGGAGAAGGAGCAAAGATAGCTTCGGTCCATCAGGACGGGCTCTGTCTCAAGGCAGCGGGGGCGGCCGGTCGGGCGGGGGGAGCCGACTTGTGCTGGCGGTTCTCCCCTCCCCCTACCTCCCACCCCGCGTCCCGGCGGGGGATGGTGTGTCCCGCAGCGCGCGCCTTGCTCGCGCGGTTCGGCGGCTCTGCGGGGGGAGGGGACGGGAGACCCGGGCCCCGGTGGTTTTCTGGGGAACGCGGGGGATATCGAGGAGGGATCGAGGAGGGGTCGCTGGGGTGGGGGGAGGGGGGGAAGCCCCCGCGGTGCTGGCGACCGGGACCATGTCGGCGGACGATGAGGAGCTGAAAGTCCCGGAGGAGATGTTCAAAGATGTCAAGTTCTTCGTGGTGGGAGACATCGACCCCAAGGTACCGGGTCACCCTCCCCCGAGCCCCTTCCCTGAGCTTCTTGTCTTTACTTCTCCCCCCACACCCCGGGGAGATGTGTTGCGGGGGGGCTGCTGCGGGATCGTCCAGCTCCTCTCAACAAACCCCCCCCCCCGCCCCCTCCCCGCCACTTCCCGCGCGGGCTCGAGGCTCACGCGCCCTCCCGCCTCCCGGGAAAAGGGCGGCGGGGAGCGCGCGCCTAGGGGGCTCTGCGTGTGTCGGGGGGGGGGGGGGGGGGGGAGGCGCCGCCCCCCCCCCGCCCGCTGGGGGCGGCGGGGCCCGGCCCCCGGCCACCCGCCGCCGCGGGGGCAGCGGGGGGGGGGAACGAGCGCGGCCGCCGCCACCCGCCATGGGAGCCGCGGCCCCGGTGCGCAGGCCCCGTAGCCGCCCGAGCGGAGGAGGGGCGGGCGAAGGGACTTCCTGTTCCAGCTCGGGCCGGGCGGGCAGCCGGTTCTGCCCGCCGCTCCTCCGCCTCGGCTGCGGGGCGCTCGGCAGGGTCGCGTTCGGCTCCCTCCCGCGTAACTGCGCTGGCCCTCCCGCCCTCGGCGTCCCGCCGGGTCGGCCCCGGCCCCTCCCGTCCCCGCCCCGCCACCGTATCCGGATTCAGGACGGGGACGGGGACGGTGACAGGCCGCTATTGGCTCGGGGAGGCTTCACGAAGGAAGGCTTGGCGGGCTCTGCCCTCCGCACCCGGGCGTGCCTGCCAGCCCGCTCCCCTCCTACCGCGCTGCGAGCCCCGCGGGATGGGCAAAGTCCTGGGACCCCCGGGGCTCCCCGGGACCTTTCAGACGCCCAGGAGCGCGGATCTGGTGACGCGGTGATCGCTGTATTTTCCCTGCCCCGATCCAGAGGTGGCAGGGTGCAGAGAAGGTGCTGAGCACCATCCAGCCCTCCGGCCTAGGGCAATGCCCTAGATGACAAGGTTGGCCTGCTCCGGCCTAGGGCAATACCCTGAGTGATGCAGTTGGCCTTAGAGTTAATAACTGTCGTGTTGGGTGAAGGTGGTTTGAAAAAAAAAAGTTTCTGTGGCATGTCCAATTAGTGAAGTATTTGAAGTGTACCACGTCTGGCTTTAGGACAGCACCTTCATGCTAACACATTACCACGTGCTTCACACTGAAATTAGAGTCTGCTTCTTTGGTAGTTGCTGCAGTGGAATGTTAGTTCATTGTGCCTTGCTCTAATCTCATGTCTTGCCATTCACTGGGGCTTGTAGGCCTTTAACTGAAATTGAGACATTGCACTGACTTCTTGAGATGTTTTTTTATCCACAGGATTATATCCTGATAGTAGTACAGTCTTGGGAAATAGAGAGGAAGAATAAATACACCAAGGTTTTTAGCCATAACATTTTTGACCATGTGTTAGAGCTTTAATAACAATTCCTGTACTTAAAAAACAAACCTACAACAGTAATATTATGTGTTTGAAGATCAGTGCAAAAAACCAATAGGCTTTTGTATGTTATTTATCATGTAAATAGTGTCTCTAAAGGCAGGTAGTTCTGTGCTGACATAGCAGGACAATCAGTGGTATTCCCATGCAGAGAGTAAACAAGCATTCTCTTAAGCTAGTTTTTCTTTTGTATTTTGAGTTGTATTCTTAGCAGTTAGTGTCGTGCTCTTAAGGCTTTGATTTGCTCTAAATGGGCACACTAAATTCTCCTCTGTGGATGGCTTCTCAGGGTTGCAGGCAGGCACCAAAGGTGGCTCTGGTGGCGTTGGTGAGGTCAGGCACAGAACTGGCTACACTGCTTCCGAGATCCAGTTCTGCTGGCAGCTCTTTGGCCACTTTCTCACTCTGAGCCAAGCCTGGATTGACCCATCCTGTGGATCTTAAGTTGTTTCTGCTGGCTGGGATGGACACAGTGCCCTCCTGGCTGGCTGGAGGTTGCTCCTGGCCACGCTGGGGATCCTTGGGAGCACTGGGCACAGGACAGAGTCCTGCCTGGCCTGCAGGAGGAGTGAGGGCTGAGCCTGGGGCCAGCTCTTGGTGGATGCCTTTGTCCCCACATCCACAGGTGTCCTCCGCAGTACCCTGGGAGGAACCTGAACAAGAGGAGGGTTTGCAGTTGTGTTTTGAGCCAAGACACAAAGCAGGAATTCTACACTGAACTCCACAAATAGCTTGTAAAAACAGTTCTTGCAGTGAAATGTGCCATTATTGATACAGATTCAGTGCTTTTTACTTCTTCATACACAGATGGCAGCTTGGTTTTGAAGTTTCCTCTCTATTTTTGGGGAGGAGCACACTTTGATCAGCTTAAATTTCCAAATGGTTTCATGGAAAACCTGTTACTTGAATAAATAGTAAACCAGACCTAGCACGTCAAAATTAATCCAAGATCAAGAGAAAAAAAAAAATACATTCAGGTGAATAACTTCCTACCCTCTACCTTTTGAAACACATGCAGCATAAACCAGGAGGAAAACATTTTTCTCTTCTTCCCCTCCATACCCACTACCTTCCCTGTTCCTTTTATTCAAATACATGTGAGACTTGTTTCATGTGCTCTAAGCTGAGGTGTTTTGATTGGATCTAGAAATATTGGACCCAAATGCATTTAGTGAAGGTGGAATTCTTTTCTTAGCTGTTAAATTAACATTTACAGGACACGTGGACATTTTTTTTCCCCTATGCAAGAAAATAACTGGCCAAACCTGGAAGAATTCCTGTGAAGACTGTACAGTTGTGTGTACTTATGATGTTACTTCTTCTAAAGGAACCATTGGGTTATACTTTTTAATAAAATTTCAAGCTCTTTTAAATTATATTAAAATGCTTCCAAAGCTGCTACATGCAAAAACTAACATGAGAAGAGTGATTTTCTTACCCTGCTTAAGAGAAAATTGTTTTGAAATGTTTGTTTGAGGAAAGTTTTGGAAATATTTTGAAATTTTCTAGATTTATGTGCCAGCCTGAATTAGTCTGGAAAGTAAATCTTCAACTTGCATATGAAAATATGGCAGAGGTGTAAACCATTAGCAGACAGCTTTTAAATGGGATGTGTTTGGCAGCCTCAGTGTTCACCTCTGAGAGGAGGACAACCAAGAGAGAAGGTGCCATTCATTCCTCCCATGTGTTAGGGTGTTCATGCATTAACTTGTTCTTAAATGTAAGGTGCTAAATATGTTGACTTCTCCCTCTTCTCTTTTGGGTTTAGGTTATTCAACTTCTGAAAGCTGGGAAAGCAAAGGAAGTTTCTTACAATGCCCTGGCTTCACATATTATTGCAGAAGATGGAGATAATCCAGAAGTTGGAGAATCTCGTGAAGTTTTTGATCTCCCTGTGGTAAAGGTGAATGACTCAGCCATGGTGGTATCAAAGCACTGACACAGCTACTTCATTATCAGAGCAGAAAACAGTAATATTTGGATGAGACCACATGAAAATTATCTTTAAAATTCTTGTATTCTTCTTAGACAGACTTTTATCCTGACTGATAGATGTCTAGGACAATTCTGTTCTCTCTTGTTGCTCTGTATCTATCAGTGGTTTGGTTTGGGGTTTGTTTTGTGTTGTTTGGTTGTTGTTTTGTGTGGTGTGGGTTTTGTTTTGTTTGCTTTCTGTTCCGTTTTTTTTTACAGATCCTTCTTCCAGTTGTGAGAAGGTGACCTATGAGCTGTACTTTTGACAGGTTTTTTATGGGAATGTTCTTACAAGCTTCTGGCAATGGAAAACCTCAATTTACAATCAGTAGTACACTGCTGGGGGATAATTTTTAACACATTTAATTGGCAATGTGCAACATTGTTTTATTGATTCTGATATGCTTATTACATTAATTTTAAGCAACAGGATAAAAAAAAATCTTGATCTAGTTTTTCTATTTGTGGTGTTGTGATGGGGTTTTTGTTTTGTTTTGAGGTTTTTTGTTTGGTTGGTTTTGGTTTGTTTGGTTCATACTGGTATTAACCAATATTTTGTTACTACCTTGTACTACTGGGTGATTTTTCCAGTGAAAGATTCTGGGCTTCATGTTTGAACAAGTGACCTGATGATTCTACAAGTCATGAGAGTGAGGAGAAGAAAAAGCACCAGTGCTTCACTGCCAGTACCTTTGGGTACATGATTCTAAGTTATTTAGTTGCAGGAGGCATTTGAATTTTGGTAGCTTATGTCAGAAGAGTTTATCTGACAGTGTAGAAGTCTGAATTAATAAATAATAATAAAAAAAAAAGTAAAATGGTGCTTTTTTAGAGACTTTTTGGTTATCATGGGTGTGATCATTAATTTTTAGTTCCTTTTTTATTAGGTGTTTTATGGCATAATTTTAATCTTAAGAACAAAAAGACTGTTGCCATTCTCATGTGAAGGAAGGGTATCAGCACTGGAGCAGATCTGTCTGCTTTCTAATGCCATTTACTTAAATTATTTCATTTTCTTTATAACAGCTTCTGGCTAAGCTTTTTCATTTGCCAAANCTGTTCCGTTTTTTTTTACAGATCCTTCTTCCAGTTGTGAGAAGGTGACCTATGAGCTGTACTTTTGACAGGTTTTTTATGGGAATGTTCTTACAAGCTTCTGGCAATGGAAAACCTCAATTTACAATCAGTAGTACACTGCTGGGGGATAATTTTTAACACATTTAATTGGCAATGTGCAACATTGTTTTATTGATTCTGATATGCTTATTACATTAATTTTAAGCAACAGGATAAAAAAAAATCTTGATCTAGTTTTTCTATTTGTGGTGTTGTGATGGGGTTTTTGTTTTGTTTTGAGGTTTTTTGTTTGG
>VYZU01003121.1:97680-116129 GCA_013401355.1 Ceyx cyanopectus
CAATATATGCAGAAATTAGAAACTACAGAAGGAGATATCTTGATCTAGTTTTTCTATTTGTGGTGTTGTGATGGGGTTTTTGTTTTGTTTTGAGGTTTTTTGTTTGGTTGGTTTTGGTTTGTTTGGTTCATACTGGTATTAACCAATATTTTGTTACTACCTTGTACTACTGGGTGATTTTTCCAGTGAAAGATTCTGGGCTTCATGTTTGAACAAGTGACCTGATGATTCTACAAGTCATGAGAGTGAGGAGAAGAAAAAGCACCAGTGCTTCACTGCCAGTACCTTTGGGTACATGATTCTAAGTTATTTAGTTGCAGGAGGCATTTGAATTTTGGTAGCTTATGTCAGAAGAGTTTATCTGACAGTGTAGAAGTCTGAATTAATAAATAATAATAAAAAAAAAAGTAAAATGGTGCTTTTTTAGAGACTTTTTGGTTATCATGGGTGTGATCATTAATTTTTAGTTCCTTTTTTATTAGGTGTTTTATGGCATAATTTTAATCTTAAGAACAAAAAGACTGTTGCCATTCTCATGTGAAGGAAGGGTATCAGCACTGGAGCAGATCTGTCTGCTTTCTAATGCCATTTACTTAAATTATTTCATTTTCTTTATAACAGCTTCTGGCTAAGCTTTTTCATTTGCCAAACAAGAGCAAGTCTTTTAGTAATGTCACTTAGTTTGACCTGAAAATATCACAGCATGATCTGTCATCAAGAAGATAAGACTAAATATTAAGGGACTGGAAGTCAGAGGAAAAGGTATCATAAGTAGATTGTTACACAGAATAAGGAAGAGAAAAACTTGAGGAAAATTTCTTTTTTTTTTTTTTTCCCAGAGGATTGAGGAGTTACAGAGTAAATATTTTTCTTTCATTTTTTTTGGTATGCCCCCTTCAAAGGAAAAGAGAATAACTAGAGTTTAACCATAAACATAGTTACTACAATATAATTTTGTTTGCTGTTTTGAGGAAAAGTAATTTCATACTGAATATGCTGCCCCTCTTTCCCCCTTTTTCCTCACTTGCTATGATGGGACCACTGTCCTACATCTCCTCCATTCTCCACCAGCTCCCTCCCACAATGTCTGTGAAACACTTAGACTTTCAAAGCTGGGAGACACATATTGAAAGCAGCTATAGTATGAACTTGGAAGGTAATTCCTATTTCATTTGTGTAAACCAGGGTTTTTAATCTGTTGTGGTTTTTATTTTTCAGCCTTCCTGGGTGACCTTGTCTGTTCTCTGTGGAGCTCTTCTGCCGTATCCTTTTAGCTCAAATTTGAGTCAATTCTATCAGAAACATGTTAAAATGGAAACAATGGATTCAAGACTTTTCCAAGGATGTACAGCTTAAATTTTTAACATGATGGGATGCGTTTTGCCTGCCAAGATTGCAGTGTCCTTGGAGCTTATTTCAGTTTTCCTGTCCCTCTGGCTATTTTGGATGCTTAATAGGCACTTAGAAGAAAACCATCATCAAATGGACTTAAAACATTTTAGTTGGAAGCTGATAATTACCTGTGAGAATCCGGAAAAAATGGGGTGCAGTAAGGGGGCAAATGATGGTTCAGAGTAGAATGGTCTATTCTGCCTTTTCTAGGAACAGAATGAAGGAAGGGATAGATGCACAGTAACTCATATCAACACTATTATGAGAACACTTTATAAACAGTGTTTGTAGTCCCATTTTTGGGATAGTCTGTCCTTGCCTTTATAGACCCTTGTTTGTGTTTGGTTAGATCTATGTTTCTTCTTTGGAGCATATATTCTTGCATATGGATGGCATATTCCTTCTTCTTGTCTGTTATTATTGTTTCATCTTTATGTTTCTCTCAGTTTTTTTCTTTAGATCATAGGAATAGTAACAATGTCTATTATTATTTATTAAAAAAAAAAAAAAGCCCATATTTTCTTCTCAGACCATTCAGAATAAGGATCCTGTATATGGAAAAGCTGAAGCAGAGCAATGCATTTCAGCACAGATCTGAGTGACTGCAGCAAACAATGCCAGGACTAGGGAGACCAGCTGTCAGTCATGAGGTCTCATTTTGGCCTGAGGTTAGCAGGTGGCCATATCTATAATGGCAAACAAGAGGTGGTAGACACAAGAATCCAGATGTTTGTATTAGGAATTCAGATCTCATTGTGCTTCAGTGATTCATAAATAATGTTTTATACCCAGTCTTTCAAGGTATGTGCCTTTGCATCTTGCTGTGTCTCAGCTGTTTGGAAATGGCCTATATAACTCTTTACTTCCCCAAGATAATTCGAGTGAACTGTAGGAAGAGAATGGATTGAATCATTAGTTAAAGTGATTCAGGAAGGTCTTTACATCTGCTTTGATCACAGTAGTCAACATGTTAGATAGGATTCAGCAATTAGTGTGAAACACTTGCCATAGTCACAGATAGTCTTCTGACTGAAGCATTAGAAAGTTTTCTGTGACTTGGCTTCCAAATGGAAAACATGCACCAAATGTTACATGGGAAAACCCAGATTGGCAGAACTACTCCGTATTAAAAATAATTTGAATCTTGTGATGTGATTTAGGCTGGTGATTTTTGTCTTTGGCATCTGGAAGTAATAAATGTGTGTATCATCCTCCCACCATCAGGATAGGAATGTACAACTGCCTGTCACACATCTGTAAACCTTCTCCCAGTTCCTGAGGGCTCAGTGACAAAAAAATAGCTTGGAATTACTTACACTTTCAAGTTTAAGTAATCCATCATTGCAGCATGACTATTCTTTCTCAGGGAGAAGCAGCACTGTTAGAAAATTGGTCTTGTGTCTGAAACCAGGGCTTTTTAAAGGGTACATTTCAGAGCTGCCATTACTACATGGGAGAGAAATCAGCAGATAAAACCACTGAGTGATGCTGCAGTCCCCAACTGAATGGTGGCAATAAATGGGTGTAGCCCTCAGTGGCTGTTGCTCAGAAGTCTTTATGGTGGGTGTATAGGAATGGCCAAATGAAAAGGCCAGGTCTCAGTAGTGTCATATCCTTGAGTTGCACAGAGGAAGGAAATTCTACACCTGTCAGCAATAAAAGTGTCCTTGTCCTTTGACTTTATCCTTTCTAGTTGGTCATGCCCATAGAACCTCGTGGTGCAGTGGCCTCTGGCCTTTCACTGGGGTTTTAGGTACCACCATAATGAAAAACACACACTAGTTACTAGCAGTAGTTTACTTATTTTCCAATTGATTGGTTTTGGACCCTGTGTGGGTAGAGGTCTGAGATTCTGAATTTTTGTCTTTATGTTTTAACTGGAGATGTAATGCTCAAAGTGGCCATTGAATCTCTGAAGAAAGGAGAAACATCTTTTAACAGTTAGATGTATGGATCTAATAAGAGCCTTAAAGGATTTATGTTGCCCTACCTATTCTGGTACTTAATTGACAGGCATTTGTCTGTCAGTTGTTAAAGGTGAAGTTTCATGTAGAAAGATTTAATACAATATAAACCCAATTTTGCCTATTGCTTAAAAATGCATTTTAACATTCCAGTGTTTTCACCAGGGAGAACTTCAGAAGACAGTGTTCTTCTGTTCCCTGCTAGCTGGTGTCTGTAAAGTCTGCCTGGCTTGCAGTTGAAGGGAAATAACAGAAAAAGGAATCTGGAAGCAGCCTTGATGAAGAAGGAAAGGCAGTTTTGTGTGTGAAAACCTCAGTTACAATGCCATTAAGAGGGCTGGTGATTTTTCTGAATTCTCTTGGTAACAGCAAATGCAAGACTGTGGAAGGTTTATTTTTCCAAGGTCTTTTACAGAGGAAGGAGGGTTAGAGCACTTCTGAATTGTTGTTGCTAAGAAGAAAAAGAGTTTTGTTGTATATCCCTCTTTTTGTTTTCTAGACCCTCTTGGTACATTGTTTTGCTGCTTTTAACTCTTGAGAGAGTCTCTTTCACTTCTGTTCTTCAGAGAGTGCAAGTTGCAGTCAAACTGATGGATCTCTTAAAAGCTACATGCTGAGCTGTTGGTGCTTTATGTGCTCAGAGCAGATGTTGAGCCAGGGAGTAGACAAGAGGACACTTTTGAAAGATGCAATATTGAATCAGTACCTTAGCTGAGATAGTGAAATTTAGGATGTGCATCAGTCTTGAACAACGTGGAGTATTCTGTCTAATGGCAGTCATCTCTTCTTGAGTTTTACAGTGCTCTGGGCTTTGTTGTCAGCTTGCTGTGTGTCATCTCAATTCAGTATTTAAGTATTGCTGGTGCATCTGTCAACAGGGAAAATANTCATGAGGTCTCATTTTGGCCTGAGGTTAGCAGGTGGCCATATCTATAATGGCAAACAAGAGGTGGTAGACACAAGAATCCAGATGTTTGTATTAGGAATTCAGATCTCATTGTGCTTCAGTGATTCATAAATAATGTTTTATACCCAGTCTTTCAAGGTATGTGCCTTTGCATCTTGCTGTGTCTCAGCTGTTTGGAAATGGCCTATATAACTCTTTACTTCCCCAAGATAATTCGAGTGAACTGTAGGAAGAGAATGGATTGAATCATTAGTTAAAGTGATTCAGGAAGGTCTTTACATCTGCTTTGATCACAGTAGTCAACATGTTAGATAGGATTCAGCAATTAGTGTGAAACACTTGCCATAGTCACAGATAGTCTTCTGACTGAAGCATTAGAAAGTTTTCTGTGACTTGGCTTCCAAATGGAAAACATGCACCAAATGTTACATGGGAAAACCCAGATTGGCAGAACTACTCCGTATTAAAAATAATTTGAATCTTGTGATGTGATTTAGGCTGGTGATTTTTGTCTTTGGCATCTGGAAGTAATAAATGTGTGTATCATCCTCCCACCATCAGGATAGGAATGTACAACTGCCTGTCACACATCTGTAAACCTTCTCCCAGTTCCTGAGGGCTCAGTGACAAAAAAATAGCTTGGAATTACTTACACTTTCAAGTTTAAGTAATCCATCATTGCAGCATGACTATTCTTTCTCAGGGAGAAGCAGCACTATTAGAAAATTGGTCTTGTGTCTGAAACCAGGGCTTTTTAAAGGGTACATTTCAGAGCTGCCATTACTACATGGGAGAGAAATCAGCAGATAAAACCACTGAGTGATGCTGCAGTCCCCAACTGAATGGTGGCAATAAATGGGTGTAGCCCTCNGTGAAAACACTGTAATGCTCAAAGTGGCCATTGAATCTCTGAAGAAAGGAGAAACATCTTTTAACAGTTAGATGTATGGATCTAATAAGAGCCTTAAAGGATTTATGTTGCCCTACCTATTCTGGTACTTAATTGACAGGCATTTGTCTGTCAGTTGTTAAAGGTGAAGTTTCATGTAGAAAGATTTAATACAATATAAACCCAATTTTGCCTATTGCTTAAAAATGCATTTTAACATTCCAGTGTTTTCACCAGGGAGAACTTCAGAAGACAGTGTTCTTCTGTTCCCTGCTAGCTGGTGTCTGTAAAGTCTGCCTGGCTTGCAGTTGAAGGGAAATAACAGAAAAAGGAATCTGGAAGCAGCCTTGATGAAGAAGGAAAGGCAGTTTTGTGTGTGAAAACCTCAGTTACAATGCCATTAAGAGGGCTGGTGATTTTTCTGAATTCTCTTGGTAACAGCAAATGCAAGACTGTGGAAGGTTTATTTTTCCAAGGTCTTTTACAGAGGAAGGAGGGTTAGAGCACTTCTGAATTGTTGTTGCTAAGAAGAAAAAGAGTTTTGTTGTATATCCCTCTTTTTGTTTTCTAGACCCTCTTGGTACATTGTTTTGCTGCTTTTAACTCTTGAGAGAGTCTCTTTCACTTCTGTTCTTCAGAGAGTGCAAGTTGCAGTCAAACTGATGGATCTCTTAAAAGCTACATGCTGAGCTGTTGGTGCTTTATGTGCTCAGAGCAGATGTTGAGCCAGGGAGTAGACAAGAGGACACTTTTGAAAGATGCAATATTGAATCAGTACCTTAGCTGAGATAGTGAAATTTAGGATGTGCATCAGTCTTGAACAACGTGGAGTATTCTGTCTAATGGCAGTCATCTCTTCTTGAGTTTTACAGTGCTCTGGGCTTTGTTGTCAGCTTGCTGTGTGTCATCTCAATTCAGTATTTAAGTATTGCTGGTGCATCTGTCAACAGGGAAAATAATTTAGTTTCATTTGAAAAACTGCAATGTGTGCTCGTAATACAATGCACAGCTGTTCTGTAGTTACCTTTTCCAACAGCATGTGCAATTATCCACACAGAATCCTATGAAAGTGTAGAGAAGGGAGGGAAGTTCTAGAAGTCATTGGTCTGTCTTGTCTTTCCCAGGCCACTTCTGTCAACCTGTTCACTCTCTCCTTTCCCAGGGCCCCTCTCAAAGTGGAGATTTCATCCTTTTCCCAGTCAATTTACAGTGCCTCACTTTGCTAGAGTTTAACCCTATTACCATGATGCACTCTAGCCTTGCTTTGATTTATCTGAGCCAATCTGAACAGGGAGAACAAATTACTTCTCTTTTTTATTCATCAGCCTTTAAAGGATTTGAAGATGTGTCCTCAGCTTCTTAAAAATATCAATTCTGGTCTTTCAGTTTCCTCTTGTAAGTCTTATTTACTAAGTGTGTTACAATTCTCACTGCTTTTTCACACACGGTTTCATTTCTCTATCTCCTCCATGCATCTGAAAACAAATAAGCATTGCTACCAGAGATCTTGCTGGATTTTGAAAGCATAATGGAAAACTTCATGTTAGTTTCAGGCTGTGTTTCTGTTTTTACATCCCAGTGTGGTGATTTCTCAGTTTATGTTTCACAGTCGCTCCTACATTTTCCCCACCCCCTGTATCTGTTGCCTAGCCAACTTCCAATGCAGAGTCACACCTCAGTAGGAAAAATCAGCTGTGGAAGAGTTGATATTTGCATATACTGACTTGCCTACTACTATTATGCAGATAATCCCTCTAATATTTTGTTTGATTTGTTGGGGGTTTTTTTTGTGCCTTTTGTGGACTTAGTAATCATGCTCCATTCTAGGAAATGTTTTTTTTCAGCATAGTGCAGGGTACCTCCCAAAGGTATCTTCAGCCAAAAAATTTACCATTTGAAAGAAAAGCAATTGATAATGGATGGAAGTTCTTGATAATGACTTGTCTCCTGTAAGCTAAGCATCCTGAGATGGGCTGAGGGAGATATTCTGGGAAGAGACAAGATTATAATGTTAGCAAAATTGGTCATAATATTAGAGGTGTCTTAATCCAGTTTGAACCTTTTTTTTTTCTTGACATATACAACTTGAATTGGAATCAGACAACATGCTTTTAAAAGATAAAAGTTTCTGAATAGTCAAATACATAATACCTGAGAAATACCATGCAAGCAATTTAATTTCCTTCTAATGTCCCTCAGGAAACTACTTTAAATTATTTTGCATCCTTGACAACTGCTTTCCAGTGTAAGTGGCTTTTCTCCAGAGTCATGTCAGATCTTTTTTGGAGTCACTGCCTGTCTTTCTCAGGTAAGTGGTCACCACCCATATTTCATTCCACTCCAGTGTACAATATGTGAGCAATGCTTTGGTTTTTTGAGGAGACATAACCAGTTTTTCTGTGGTACTATGACTTTTTTCTGTATCTTAGGTGAATTATCACCTAAGACAGTTTCTCACTGAAAATGAGGGTGTGAACATTTCAACCTGGACATTCAGTCAGCAATTTATCTTGTGTTCAGCTGTATGGTGACTGTAAAATTCAGAGTGCACTAGACTGTGAAGTCTTTGTTCCTGTTCTTCTGTTTGTGCATTAACACAATATTCAGTCAATGTGTTTTACCTGCCTGGGCACTGTTAACAAGGGTGCCAGTGAGTAAAGCATGTGGCAAGGTGGTGATTTCCATTCACAGTCAGCCCTGTGACCAGTGCCTGTGTGTTCAGACAGACAGGATCAGGGCCTGGGTGCTGGTGGAATGGATGCACACATGTGCTTTGGAGAGCTTAATTTATTACTATTGCTGTAATACTGTCCCTAACTCTCAATGGCAATTGCTTAAATACATGTGGCTTTCTTGGCAGGGGAGGGAGATGTTGCTGTGACATAAATAGTTAGAAATAAACACTTCATGTGTTTACACAGGCTGTTATTTGAGCTCTTTGTTCAAATTCTGTTTAATTAAACGGGTTGTCTAAGATAGTTAATTCTTGTTTGCTTGATCACAAACTTTTTTCCTCTTGTGGGAGGTGATGCATTAGTGTTCAGATTTACAGGAGTGAAGAAAGTTTTCTTTTTCTCTGTGCAGGCTAAAAATGATTGTTTAATTTTTTTGTTGTCATTTCACCTTTTTTTTTTTTTTTCCTTTGTAACTTTCTTGCTCATTGGGTATTTAAAAGTGAGAGGTAATACATTAGCCAGACTTGTAAATGGCATGTCATGGATTGTAGTAAAATCCTTCAAGCAGGAGGCAGCTGGTTGCAGAGAACTCAAAGGCTCATTTACCTTCCTTTTAGGTTTCATCTGAAGACCGAAATACGCTGTGGGCTTTGATTACTTTTTATGGAGGGAATTGCCAGCTGAGCCTCAATAATAAGTGTACTCATTTGATTGTGCCTGAGCCAAAGGGGGTAAGAGTTTATTACATGTACAATTCCTGTTGTTGTAGCACTCATTTGCTTTTGAATAATCACAAATTTCCCATCTCCCTCAAGTTAGGATTCTTCAGACTGTTGGTTAGTCTTGAAGAGCTGAATTCAACACAATTGTGCATTGCAGCTCTTCAGGTTATTTTCTGCTATTTATTTTCTTCATGGATTTTAGCCCGATTAATTCAAAAGATGTCCAGTTTCATATTGGTCCTTGTATTCCCGGTTGAATAAAGCATTTTAATCTTTATTCTGTTTATCTTGACATGTCATAATCATTAGTGATTATGATTTGTAAATCTGTAGACACAGAATTAGTGAAGAAAATTAAAAGATAAAATGGAAGAATTGTGTAAAATTCCCTTTGATGTTATGAGGGATAAAGGAACAAAGAGAACAGGGTGTCTTTTGTTTGTGGTGTTCTTGTTTTCTGAAAGAAAAGAGAACTTTTAAGATCCCCCAACTCACTCCTTAAAGCAAGATGGGAGGATAAACAGTGCACAACATTCCTGCCCATTCTGATAAAGGAGTCATACTTCAAATAGGAGTTGGAAGGAACTTTTAAGGACTATTGAGTCCATCTCCCTGCTCCTCACAGGACTACCTAAAACCAAACCATGTGACTAAGAGCATTGTCCAGGCACTCCTTGAACTCTGGCAGGCTACACAACATCCCTGGGGATTCTCTTTCAGTGGCTCACCACCCTTTCACTGAAGAACCTTTTCCTAATGTGCCATCTGAAATTCCCCTGACACAGCCTCATTCCATTTCTTTGTGTCCTACTCTGGTCACTAGAGTGGATATCAGCACTTCCCCCTCCATTGGCCCCCTGTGAGGAAACTGTTAGACTGAGGTCACCCCTCAGTTTTCTCCATGCAGAGCAAGCCAAGTGTCCTCAGGCACTGTTCACAAGTCTTGCCCTTGAGACCTTTCACCATCTTGGCTGTCCTCTTCTGGACACACTAGTAGTTTAATGTCCTTTTTATATAGATTGAGGTGCCCAGAACTGCACAGTAGTCAAGGTAAGATCACACCATGGCAGTATAGACTGAGACAAACACCTCTTTCAACCACCTAACTGCTGTGCTTGACCCACCCCAGGCTGTGGTTGTCCCTTTTTGCTGCCAGGGCACACTGTTGACTCTTAACTCAACCTGCCATGTGAAAAAAAATCCCCATTAGCATCTGTGTCTGTAGGATAAAATAAATATCCTGTATAATTTATGTATTTGTTGAATGGGAATGATTTTCTAGGACGATTGCTTGAAATGCTTCCAGTCCTGCTGCTCTGACATGCTGCTACAAGGGAATTTCCAGCACTTTGTAATGAGAGCAGTTTTGACACTAGTGAAGGCTTGAAGGATTGCCTTGATGAGACACGAGATGATAACACAAGATTCTCAATAATTCTCACCAGAAAGAAAGATTGAGAACTCATAACTACAAATAAACTGGATTTCATCTGTAATCTCTTTATTGTGTACGAATGACAGTTTCATTGTGGAAAATAACTCTAGAGAATCATTAAATTAATTTGCTCTGAATGTGCTAGTTGTTAATTTATATTGTTTGACATACAAAGAAAATCCTACTTCATTCATTTTAAATATTAGATTCTGAAATAAATTTCAAGTCTTCTGTTAGCTGCATCTTAGTATTGAATGTGCTTGTTCCTAACTGCTGGAGAGCTGGAGGCTTTTTCAGAACCAAATCTCATGATTTTCAACATTGGATGGTGTTCTTGCAAATGAAAACTCTTCTGCATTTCTGCCTTCTGAGTCCTTTGTGTTGTGGATGTGGAGATTTTTGGTTTAATCTCTTCTAACCTGTGGTTATGCCCAGTAGTGTAGTTTATGCTGTTGCTTCTGGGAGAGATCACTTTCTGTTACTGGACAGCCTTCTGTGATCTGCGTCAACATGCTCCAGCTCTCAAAAATGTTCATTGTATTTTGTTGTGGTGGTTTTGTTTGTTTGTTTTGCTAATTTTCTTTCTTCAATTTTTTTTTTCTTTTTTTTTTCCAGGAAAAATATGAATGTGCTTATAAACGGGACAGCATTAAAATTGTGACACCAGAGTGGGTACTGGATTCTGTAGCTGAGAAGGCTAAAAAAGAAGAGACCCCTTATCATCCTCGTTTGATTATATACGAGGAGGAAGAGGAGGAGGAGGAGGAAGAGGAGGAAGAGGCAGAAAATGAAGAACAAGATTCTCAAAATGAAGCTAGTACTGATGAAAAATTATCAAGCCCAGCATCCTCTCGAGAAGGATCACCTTTGGGTGATCAGGCTTTTTCACCCAAATCCACTTCTGCTGAGAAGGCAAAAGGGGAACTGATGTTTGATGATTCTTCAGATTCCTCTCCAGAAAAGCAGGAAAGGAATTTGAATTGGACACCGGCCGAGGTCCCACAAACATCTACAGCAAAGCGTAGGTTGCCTCAAGGGAAAGACTCCGGGTTAATTAATTTATGTGCCAATGTCCCACCAGTGCCAGGTAATATTTTGCCTCCAGATATGAGAGGCAATCTAATGGCTTCAGTCCAAGGTGCCCCGAGCTCTGACCGTCAGGAGATGATGGCTACGTGGAGTCCAGCCGTGCGGACATTAAGGAACATTACTAATAGTGCTGATATTCAGCAGATTAATAGACCCTCCAATGTAGCACATGTAAGTGTTGGATTTTTCATTTATAAGATCTTGGACTCTTTCTTAGGAACCTTTTGTATCCGAAACTTTAATTTCCATTTTTTTGAAATGTACAAAGGAGTGAAAGTTGCCCGGATTGCTTAAAAGTTGTGGCCAAATAAGAAACCTCCTCATAATAAGTAAATTCTTAGTAGGTTCACAGAAGAAAGAATGTATTTGGAAGAGTAAAACTGTGGGTTAGAGTTTCAATATTGATTTCTTGGGAAGGCAAAAAAAAAAAGAAAGCATTAATTTCGAATTATTTGGCAAGTTCAGGAAACCTGATTTCATGCCCTTCGGGCTTTTTGTTCAGCACAGGTAATTATATGTGCTATAAGGACATGAAACTGTGAAACTGATTGTTCTATAGTAGGTTCACACAGGTATACTGTGTTCTACTGGGCTTCATTTAGCCCATACTCATTTATACTTCATGTAATACAGTCAGGATGATGATGCAAAGTCCTAACACAAGTTCACATGCCACTCATATAGTTGAAGTAATTTCAGCTTTGATGTCGAATTTCTTTTCAGAAGAAAAAAAGTGAGTGAGCATTCACTGAAATAACTTGGAGCATTGAAATTTTTAGATGGTCATGAGAAGGGAATGTGACAAAAGTAGGTACTTGTAACTATTATTTAATTGGATGTTCATCTGATGGTAAAACTGTCAGAGGTGCCTGGATAATTACAGAGCTACAGCAAGTGTTTTAAGGACTAGAAGTGGACCCACTTAGGAATGTTCACTCTTTGTTGTGTCTATTACTTCTGAATATTAAATGGAAATAGATACTTCATTTTAAAACTAAAATCTATTATTAAGTATGGGTTAGTTAGTTGTTTTTGTTTTCCCCAATAAACTATTGCTGCTAGCAGATCAGTATTTCTTTGCATTTTAGGATTCAGTTTTAAAAAATAGAGCTAAATATTCCTGAATTGGTCCAAAAGACCAAGGTTTTAAGTTCCCATGTTTCAAACAGCACTAATTAGTAGAGCCACAATTAGCACAAATGTAAGTTAAAGAGAGTAAGACTACGAAATGAAACTTTGAACATTTCTGGGCGGTGAGGATTGTAAAATCAATATTATAGTTGAGTTGATCAATGTAATTATTAATATATCGTTACCATTGCTATTGGAGAGATCATCAATAATACAGGGATGGGATTTAACCTTAAATTCTACTAAATATACATTTTCTCAGGAGCCACGTGTAGCTTCACACCTTTCTATGTCTAAGTCCTGTCTTTTCCAATTAAGAGTTAAAGATTTTTGTTTAGCTTACAATGTATTTAAGGGAAGGGTTCTTTTGTTTTGAGAATTTGTATTTTCCCAGTAGTTCTTAAAATATTTTTAAAACTGAATGACAACAAAAAGGTCACAAACCTAATCTTTGTTTTCTAGATATTACAATCACTTTCAGCACCTACAAAAAGTTTAGAACAGCAAGTAAATCATAGCCAACAGGGGCATCCCAATGCAGTGCTGTTTAGTCAAGTGAAACTAACACCAGAGACACATTTATTGCAGCAGTCACATCAAGCACAGCAGCAACAGCACCATCCTCTCTTACACCTTCAACCTCAACAACTTATGCAGCTACAACAGCAGCAGCAGCAACAACCCCAGATTTCCCAGCAGTCTTTCCAGCAACAGCCTCATCAGTTTTCACAGCAGCAAGTTCATCAGCAGCACCAGTTTGCACAACAGCAGCTTCAGTTTCCACAGCAGCAGCTACACGCTCAGCAGCAGCTACACCGGCCTCAGCAACAGCTCCAGTTCCAGCAGCAGCATGCTTTGCAGCAACAACTTCACCAGCTGCAGCAGCAGCAGTTGCAGCAGCAACAGTTGCAGCAGCTGCAGCAACAGAATCTGCAACAACAACAGCTGCAACATCAGCAACAGCAATTTCAACAGCAGCAGTTTCAGCAGCAGCACTTACAGCGATTACACCAACAGCATCAGCAACAGCAAATGCAGAATCAGGCCACACAGCACCTAACTCAGACATCTCAAGCACTACAGCATCAAGTTGCAGCCCAGCAGCCACAACACCACCAGCAGCAACAGCAACAACTGCAACAGCAGCCACTCTTTGGACACGATCCAGCAGTGGAAAGTTAGTAATGATTGCCTTCTGATCCTGGACACACATGGCCAGTGACATGACAGTGTGGTTAGAGTAAAACAAACACCACTCTGTTCACAGTATGGGATAGTAAGACTTAGGTCCTGAGCCATGAATGGTGTTTCTGTTTTACTAATTGCTAGGCAAACAGATTTAAATCCTTAAGATAACTTAAGGATGATCCAGAAACCTGATAAGCATGAAAGCACTGAGAAGATTCTCTTTTCAAATGTATAATTTATGCCACTAGCATATAAATTCTATCAAAACAGTGTTAGTCTATGAATACCATATTTTCTCAAAATTTTGTTGTTTCTTTTGGAATAAGGGAAGGGAGAAGCTTTCCAACAGTGTAACAGCTGGAAAGACAGTTTAAATTTTGCAAATGCTGATAACTTAATGAGGATTAGATAGCAAGTTGTCATACCTTGCTTTGAATTCTCTTCTTGCTAGTAGAACTGAAAACTTTTTGGTTGTTTTGACTATTAATAGCTGATCTGTATAAAAGAGTAAGATTTACTTTTGGTGCCCCTTCCTTCTGCCCCTTAGCCTCCCTTCTTTGGATAAAAACCCACCCAGATCAAAACCAAACACTGTCCTGAACTGTGCCTTCAGATGTGGCTCTCAGCTTTGAGATTCTGGTTCTTACTTTTCCCAAGAAGGGTTTACTTCAGAATTAAATGAAGTTTATAACCTGGCAATAGGAAAGATCAGTGTAACAAATATGTTCTGAGATTAACTCTTCAGACTTCTAAATATTTATTTTTTTCTCTTTTTTTATTTACCAAACTATTCCAGTTCCAGAAGAATATTTCCTACTGGGCTGTGTCTTTGCAATTGCTGATTACCCAGAACAGATGTCTGACAAACAGCTGTTGGCCACATGGAAACGGGTAAGATTCTGCTGTACTTAAAATACCCAACTATGACAACACAATGTCATAGGAACTAAAATCTGAAATAAATCAATGGAAGTATTTCAGCATTGTTCACTTTTCTTTAGGTATCCTTTTGTGTAATGTTTGTGTTGCAACCTAAAATCCATTATTCGACTGCAGCTGAGCAGAAAAAGTAAAAAATGTTTTAGCTGTGTAACCTGGTTGAATTAGGTCTTCAGTCAGAACAGCAGCTAAATAAGTTACAGCCTTAACTATATCCTATTTATGCTTTTAATCAGGTAGCTGTAGTGCAGCAAATGTAATACAGCATGGCTATCTAACTTGATTGTATAAAAAGACTTCTTTTTTTTGCTTATAATTCTGGCATTTAGTAGCCTGTGAGGTATCCACCTGAGTGAATAACATGGAGGAAAAAAGTTTCTATTTTTGACAACTTCTATTTTTCAGAGAAATCTCATTGTATCCTTTCCTAAATGAGGGGACTTTGATGTTCTTCAGAAACTTCTGATGGATTTAGTAGTTGAATTTTCCCTACAATTTTGCATAATCAAGTAAGCTGTTGACATTTTTAACAGCACTTGTATTTATTGCTGAGATAGAATTGAATAGTTTCTTAGTCATACTGCAGAAATAAAAGCCACGAGAAGGGTTATTTTTGTTTATATATCTTTATTTGGTTTGTTTTGGTTTGTTGGTTTTTTGTTTTATTTTTTTTAATTGATTCTAAAAACATAGACTTTTTGTAGCTCAGTGGAAAGCTACATATTTAATTTCATTTTCTCTATTTTTTTTAATGTTCTTAAGCTAGATAAGCATTTTTGGGGGGGTTAACTCTTCAGTGAAAGGGTGCTAATGGTGGCAATGTCCTAAAACATAGCCTTGCATTCCAGACTATTTGTTTCTTAGGATACTTTAGAAATTGTATCTATTATAAGTTGTAGGTTTGTTTTCTTTCCAGATCATTCAAGCACATGGTGGGACAGTGGACCCTACCCTGACAAGCAGGTGTACACATCTTCTTTGTGAAAGCCAAGTCAGTAACATGTATGCTCAGGTAAGAAAACTGGTAACACTTGGGAGCTTTCATTATATTACTGGGAAGGTGGGGCTTTTTCATGTGCTTCATGCTTATATTGCAAGTATAAAGTGAAAAGTTTTTCATTATGTGAAATTTATGGATTAGTGGATTTATTCCAGAGAACACTGAGAAAGATGATACAAGGAGTATTCTGAAAAAGTAGAGAAAAACATTTAAAACTTAAAGCTTTCTATTGTAGAAGTTTAAACCAGGGATGTAGTCTGGTTTTAAAAAGCTGTTTATGGATGTATTTGTAGGCCCTAAGAGAAAGGAAGAGGTGTATTACAGCACACTGGCTGAACTCAATCCTGAAGAAGAAGAAAATGGTGCCACCTCATCGAGCCCTTCATTTTCCAGTGGCATTTCCACCAGGAGGAAAGCCATGCTCTCAGCATGTAAGAAGAAGAAGCTGACTTCTGTAAAGTGCTTGCTTCCTTGCATGAGCAGTATTAAAATAGAGCTCTAAAGTGCTTACTCAAAGCAAAATGTATGTTTTGTCTCAGAAGAAAAGCTTCTGTTAATCTTAAGGCTCATTGTTGAAGTGGTGTTGAATGCTGGGTGGTTTGTAGTGGTTTGCAATTTTTACTGGGTTTTGAGTCCTGAGGTGCAAAGATTACATGATTTATACATTGCAAGATGATAGGAATCCAAGCTGCATAATTTTTACTAACATCACATCTAACAGGATATGCTTCCTTTACCATAACTCAGTATTTTGAGGGATATTTTTGAGAGTTTTCCTTTTTCTGGGTCAATACCTAGCAAATAGGAAAAAAAGGAAGCCTGTATTGTAAACCAGTGAATAGATCACAGTTCCAGGAGCCTGTGCAATGAGGAGCACTGGGGAAGCTGAATTATGTGGGACTGAAAGATAAACTGGCAGTTGAATTGGATGCATCATGAAGTATGCTGTGGAATATAAAACAAGATGCCAAAATATGTCTTGGCATTGGATTTCTTTGTGCTGGAGGCAGACATTCAAGATGACAGCCTTGCTACTAGTCAGTTATAAAAGGCATAAAAAGAAATGCAGGTTGGGGAAGATGAGAATCTAATAATATGCCTGTGAATATGGTGGTGAGTGGTAAATGTAATGTGAAATGTAATAAAGGTAGGTTATTTTCAACAACAAAATTGCTGTTGCCTTTTCCTGCATAAAAGGAGAGAATGGCAAAAATGAAAACTTGACTAAGGATAAGAAGGGAAGAAGGGAAATTGCAGCCCACCAATGATGATCAGCTTGCACAGTTTTATTGGGCTTCATGGTAGGGTAGAGCAGAGCTTTCAGGAGACTTTTTAAAAGCAGAATAGGGCAATTAGGTTTAAATGTTTCTGTCTCCCTGAATATAAACAGCAGCAGAAGGAAGAGGTGAGATGTGCAAGACCACTGGCTGTGAGCTGTGTCATAGTAAAACTGTAGTCTACTTTGTAAATAGAAAAATTTGACCAGCAGAATGACAGTGGTTATTCCTGAGTCACAACTAGCACTAGAAACCTCTTTGGTGTTTTTTTGATCTATAAGCAAATAATTTTTGCATGGTACTTCATGTATCCTATGAGGAATGGTTTAATTAAGTGCCTGTATGGTGTAGTTGTTATACTGTATATTTCATTGTAACTAAAAAGTCAGTAAGAAAATATTTGTAACAGGAGTGTTCTGTAAGTCCTGTCTATGTTCAGTTATTTATAACTGTCTCTTTCTCTCTGTAGATAATCTCTGTGACTGGATTTGTTGACAGTGACAGAGATGACCTGAAACTCATGGCCTACCTAGCAGGTGCCAAGTACACAGGCTACCTGTGTCGCAGCAATACAGTTCTCATCTGTAAGGAGTAAGTGCTTTACCTGCAGCTCTCACTGAGTTGTCTGTTGACAGGTAGTGCTTTTCTTAATGTGCAGTGCTAGTTAAATCCCATTATAAGAATGTCAGGTTTAATAAATTTTGTGATCTGATAGCAATAAACTTAGTGATGATGCTTCTGGAGCTAAAGTACTGCACGCTGAGAATAAGAAATTTTGCCTTCTGAAGACAGGCAAAAGAAAACTAATTTCTAATGTCAGTGTTTCACAGTATTTTATAAGTGATGTTGACTTACATCATCTAGAAGGAAATGATTTTTTTTTAACAACAAGAATTGTTTTAAAACATTGTGGAATGGAAAATTAAGTGAAACCCAGGTCTAACTTGATTCCATTTGGTGCATAAATTCTCCCCTAACTGACTTGTTCTAGCACCTAAAACAAAGATATTTTTTCAGAATATCTACTTTATCACAGTTGAGGCCAATGCAGAAATATGGGTATTTTAGGTTTATTGTTACAAGCTGCTATTTTACCTATTTGATTAAAATTATTTTTTTTTTTCTTCCTCGCTGAACAATAAGGCCCAGTGGATTAAAGTATGAGAAGGCTAAAGAGTGGAGAATACCATGTGTCAATGCACAGTGGCTCTGTGACATACTGCTAGGAAACTTTGAAGCTCTAAGGCAGATCCAGCACAGTCGATACACAGTGTTCAGTCTTCAGGATCCTCTTTCTCCCAGTCAGCACCTGGTTCTAAACCTTCTGGGTAAGAGTTTCAGTCCCCAAATCCTGTGTGCTGTAGCATTTAAGCATTTGTCTTCTGTTTGAAAAAACTTTGCAATGCTTTCATTTTTGTTTTGTTCTTGGTTTCCCAGATGCTTGGAGAGTCCCATTAAAGGTATCAGCAGAACTTCTAATGGTATGTTGAATTATTGTGTATATATACAGCTATTTTGTAAGGTTACATTTTAGTGTTCTTAATTTGTGAGCACATATGCATGGTGTGAGCAACGTGCCAGAGGAACTTAGACCCATATGAACCTCCTGGATGATTTCCTGCTAGTGTTTTCCCTGTTTTATTTTGAGAAATCTGAGGAATATTTTGCTGAATATCATCTGCACTGTGATGTACAAAGTTAATTTTGAGAGATCTTGGGCTAATGCTTCTCTCTTAGATTTTTACATCAGACCTTTAGAAAGGACTTGATATTTTTGAGTCAGTACATAACACTGTTTGAAAATCAGGCCACATAAGGGCTTTTAAGGTAGAAAAAAAAAA
>VYZU01003123.1:0-27072 GCA_013401355.1 Ceyx cyanopectus
CTGCATTCTTATGGCAAGATTTGGATTCACAGAGCAAATGTAAATTATCATCTCAAACTAATTAGGGTTTCAAGTATTTCCTGTCTGAAATTATAACAAGTTACAACAAATAACAACTGTCAGCAGACACCTTTATTACCTAAGCAGTAATACATGAAGATCTTGAATGCCATCACTGCTGCTAACCTTGCTTCTCTGGCACAGTGTCTCATTTCCACAGTGAGGATCACCTGCCAGTGCAGAAGATAAACCTTTCTTCTGGCATGTGGAGATGGAATGGTGCAAGTGTCTGAATTTATTTAGGCCAGGTGAGCAGGACTGCAGCCTTCAAGTTTCAGAGGAATAATAAAATACTTTTAATGCCCGGAAGCCAAAAGTTGTTTGGAACCTTTCCTAGATGTTGTGAGCTGATTACAGAACTGGCCACTTTCCCAGTCAAATGGCCTAGAAAAATCCTTATCTCTAAAGTTTCTGCTTGCTCCCAGGTACATCAACCTGCCAATCCTGACCTTCTACCAGCTGCAAAAAGCTGACTGTAACAGAAGCTACACTGCTGCTTACAGGTGATCTAGCACCTGAAAGGGAAAGTGAAAACAGGCAGCAAAAGGTGCCCAAGAAGTTACTCCCATTTCCCAGCCCTCCCTCCACATTCAGTATATGCTAACACTGTAAAACAAGCAGCAAAGCTGTTAAAATAAATGTCAACAGCAAACTTACAATGAATCTAGCCTCTTTTAGAGGATCTAATATATCTGCTTCTCCACAAATATATTTTGCAATTTTCTGATAAAGGGTTTGACACTTCCTAGGAACTTAAAGATATAACTTAAAGATCTATTCCAGTAAGTTTCCCAGTGAAACTGTCCCAGTCTCAGCCACAGGTGAGGTTATATCCCTTTATGCTGCTACATAACATTCATATTCATAAAGAGAACACTTAGCTATGTTACTCTTCAATCACAAAAACATATGACAAAATAAAGAACACACCTCTTAAGTAAAGACACTTTGTTCTCAGCATTATTAATGAAACAAACAGTGTAGAACTTAAAAGTGAAAACAGCTTTCTAAAAGGCACTTACAATCTTTCAAGAAGGTGTAATCCAGCAAAGGAACNGGCATAATAATAAATGAAGTATTGCAACAATCTACACATTCAAAATTCCATTCTCCCAGACCTATTTTGGTTTCAGAACCAAGCAGTATCTCACCTGTTTCCCAGTTCCTCTGTTGCTACCCTCAGCTGCTCACACTCACACTCACATACATTTCATTTGATGCTCCTCACTTCTTACACTGAAACAAGCACTAATCATTTTCTACCTTTCACCTCTTGACCACGTATAATTATGTGGACTCCTAGATGGTCTCTTGCCAGATTGAAGTCATATCTTTCTTACTCTTCACACAAAAATATTTTGTGCAGTCTCAATTTCTGAGTTCTTTCCAGCTTTACTACAATCAAAAAAATTCTAAGACAAGACCATCAGACAAAAGTAGTAATCAACACACAGACAACTCACAAAACCTACGTAGTGTGTAATGATGTTCTGTTGTGTTTTCACCAGTTTGATGCAACTGTATATTATACTGAATTTCTCCAGGTTTCTCAAAGATTGCCTCAAGCCTCTGTGGTTAGGCAAACACAGAGCAGTTTTTTGTCTCAGAGCTCTGGCTTTGAGTCAATCTCTCTCAACCTCACACAAACAGAATCAAGACAGCTGAACAAATTATTTGAAAATATTTTCATTTCCAGTCTGACAGACAGAGGGTTCGAAAATTCCTGAAGTTAAGATTAAATCATTCAACCAAGGCTGATGCTCAAAGGAGGAGATCCCACTCCTTCTCCCCTTAAATGTACATCACGTATTTCCACAGCTCTTCTCAAGTCATCCCTGGTGCCTACTGCTCCACAAGCAACTAATGTTCAACTACACATTTATTTACCCAAGGCATCTTCCAAGAGATTAACTCGGATGTCAACTGCAGAAGTGATCAGTGCAGTGTGCTACACAGCCAGCTAATCCCAGGTGAAGACTCATCACAGGAATAGTGGAATGCTTCAGAACAAAAATACTTTCAAGTATACCAAGAATTTGCTGGTTTATGTGCCTCTAATGCCTATAACATCCACTAGAAAATGTGCTCTTGTGAAAATACAGTTCTAGAGTCAAATATATTTAAACTACCTTATAGGAAAAAGGAAAGCTGTCCCAGGGTGCAGCTGAATAACTTAGATGACCAAGAAAATGAAACAGAGTGTATTTTTTAAACACACATACAAATGGAAAAGCCTGTGTACTCTTCAGAAATCTACACAGATTTTAAGGAATTCTTTCATCAGGAAGGCCAAACATAAAAGAAAATAAGAATACACATTTACAAGACTGTAAGTTTGTTGAATAATAATAATAAATTCATCTACAACTTGGAATGTCTGCAAAAATAGTAAAAGTTAGGATGTATTATTTGAATGCTTCAGTTAGTCTTTGAAATTACTTTCACTTCTACTCAAGGAGAAAAATATTTCAACCCCAATATTAAGTATTCTTCGCAGGAATGGTAGGTACAAGATTAATTCAATCAAAATCTATTCAGAGCAAAGTACACCTTTATTTCAACGTTCTTCCTGGTTTCAGAAACATATGCATGAAGAAAAATAATAATAAAGAATGAAGGAGCTTCTAAAAAACCTTATCAGTAGTTAATGCAAGCTGAACATAAAGCATGACAGCAGCAGCAAGAAAAAACGAGTAAAATTTCAGACTNTCTGATAAAGGGTTTGACACTTCCTAGGAACTTAAAGATATAACTTAAAGATCTATTCCAGTAAGTTTCCCAGTGAAACTGTCCCAGTCTCAGCCACAGGTGAGGTTATATCCCTTTATGCTGCTACATAACATTCATATTCATAAAGAGAACACTTAGCTATGTTACTCTTCAATCACAAAAACATATGACAAAATAAAGAACACACCTCTTAAGTAAAGACACTTTGTTCTCAGCATTATTAATGAAACAAACAGTGTAGAACTTAAAAGTGAAAACAGCTTTCTAAAAGGCACTTACAATCTTTCAAGAAGGTGTAATCCAGCAAAGGAACCATTCCTCAACTCTGTTATTTTATTGTTACTCAGAATCCTGTAAACACAAACAGACAAGAACAACGTAGTTTAAGTTTGGTAACAAAATTACTTGCTACAGCTTACACATCTCATGTAAATCTCTGTTTAAAACAGCCTTTATATTAAACTACAACACCTAGCTCATTGTCTGAGATGTATGTAACTGCACTGGTTAAATATTATAAGAAAAAGAGGATTTTCTATGTTGTGTGCCATAAATACCATGCAAGCTTATGTAATTAACACATGAAATTACACCCATGTAGGATAATTGTAACAGAACATCAGAACTGGCATAATAATAAATGAAGTATTGCAACAATCTACACATTCAAAATTCCATTCTCCCAGACCTATTTTGGTTTCAGAACCAAGCAGTATCTCACCTGTTTCCCAGTTCCTCTGTTGCTACCCTCAGCTGCTCACACTCACACTCACATACATTTCATTTGATGCTCCTCACTTCTTACACTGAAACAAGCACTAATCATTTTCTACCTTTCACCTCTTGACCACGTATAATTATGTGGACTCCTAGATGGTCTCTTGCCAGATTGAAGTCATATCTTTCTTACTCTTCACACAAAAATATTTTGTGCAGTCTCAATTTCTGAGTTCTTTCCAGCTTTACTACAATCAAAAAAATTCTAAGACAAGACCATCAGAACAAAAGTAGTAATCAACACACAGACAACTCACAAAACCTACGTAGTGTGTAATGATGTTCTGTTGTGTTTTCACCAGTTTGATGCAACTGTATATTATACTGAATTTCTCCAGGTTTCTCAAAGATTGCCTCAAGCCTCTGTGGTTAGGCAAACACAGAGCAGTTTTTTGTCTCAGAGCTCTGGCTTTGAGTCAATCTCTCTCAACCTCACACAAACAGAATCAAGACAGCTGAACAAATTATTTGAAAATATTTTCATTTCCAGTCTGACAGACAGAGGGTTCGAAAATTCCTGAAGTTAAGATTAAATCATTCAACCAAGGCTGATGCTCAAAGGAGGAGATCCCACTCCTTCTCCCCTTAAATGTACATCACGTATTTCCACAGCTCTTCTCAAGTCATCCCTGGTGCCTACTGCTCCACAAGCAACTAATGTTCAACTACACATTTATTTACCCAAGGCATCTTCCAAGAGATTAACTCGGATGTCAACTGCAGAAGTGATCAGTGCAGTGTGCTACACAGCCAGCTAATCCCAGGTGAAGACTCATCACAGGAATAGTGGAATGCTTCAGAACAAAAATACTTTCAAGTATACCAAGAATTTGCTGGTTTATGTGCCTCTAATGCCTATAACATCCACTAGAAAATGTGCTCTTGTGAAAATACAGTTCTAGAGTCAAATATATTTAAACTACCTTATAGGAAAAAGGAAAGCTGTCCCAGGGTGCAGCTGAATAACTTAGATGACCAAGAAAATGAAACAGAGTGTATTTTTTAAACACACATACAAATGGAAAAGCCTGTGTACTCTTCAGAAATCTACACAGATTTTAAGGAATTCTTTCATCAGGAAGGCCAAACATAAAAGAAAATAAGAATACACATTTACAAGACTGTAAGTTTGTTGAATAATAATAATAAATTCATCTACAACTTGGAATGTCTGCAAAAATAGTAAAAGTTAGGATGTATTATTTGAATGCTTCAGTTAGTCTTTGAAATTACTTTCACTTCTACTCAAGGAGAAAAATATTTCAACCCCAATATTAAGTATTCTTCGCAGGAATGGTAGGTACAAGATTAATTCAATCAAAATCTATTCAGAGCAAAGTACACCTTTATTTCAACGTTCTTCCTGGTTTCAGAAACATATGCATGAAGAAAAATAATAATAAAGAATGAAGGAGCTTCTAAAAAACCTTATCAGTAGTTAATGCAAGCTGAACATAAAGCATGACAGCAGCAGCAAGAAAAAACGAGTAAAATTTCAGACTTATGGATAAAATAAGAAGAAACACGAGGTTCCAAAAATATGCAAATAAACACAATTAAGCAAGCAAAATAAATTCCTTGGTAAAATAGAAATAATTTATATTTTGGTTATAATTGACTTCATCTGAAGATTTAAATGATTCTACCTGTGCTTTTTCCAGAAAAAGTAGCTATTCAAAAATGGAGCAGAAACCATTTCAAAAGTAACTATAACTGACTGAACCAAATTTAAGCTAAATAAAAATTACAGTTCTGTAAAAAATAAAAAAAATAGTTTTCTGACACTACCTATAAAATAAGAAGCCTAAAGTAGAAGCCTTTGAATATCTGTGAACTAGGTAAATTTCTCTCTGGAGTGTGATGTACAAATTATAGTCAGCCTGATTTAGTATTTTCTCTGCAGAGGCTGTTGCTCAACCATAAAGGTTTAGTACAATAAATGATAGATTTTACAACACTCCATATAACCTAAGACATTTCCTCACACTTAGAAATGTTGTAAGTGTAATCTTTTAAAAAAATGCAGTTTAGAACTTGCTATTAATATATTTAGTCTATACATTATTTGAAGTGTTAAGGGATGTAGCATAAAAAGACAAAACATTCACCTCAAAGTAGACATTTTATAGTCACTTTCACATTTCTGAGTATTAATGTACAGTGAAATGATGGACTACTATGTACCACTTAGAAAATTATTTGTGATCAATAATAATTCTAATTTACTAGCTCAGGACCATAATTTTTCCTAAGAGACGAGTACTTCTGGAAATACACTAACTTTTCCATCATTAAGAAGTTTAAAGGGAAAATAAATGGTAGAGAGCTACTCAATGCTGTCTTGTTTAACAACTCTCTTTTTAACAAGACTTTGCATCATAAATGATGCACCTGGAAATTCCTTGGAGGTGTTTCCACAGCCCACTGCCATTGGTGTCCCATATGACCCACTGTCAGCTCCAGATCAGATTTGTTTTCCTTTTAAATTATGAACAATACCTGCTTGGAACTAATGAATTTTGAGTGTCCAGCCCTTACATAACACAGAAGAATATGTGTAACTATTGCAAGCAAACATGCTCATTGCCATGGGAATCAACATTAACAACTTCAAAGAAAAGGCAGGTGAAAAGCAGGTTTTAGAAAGCATCATGAACACCACCTCAGGTCATACTGAAGTAACACATCTGCCTCTTCTTTGACAGAGCAGAATGGTAAGAGGTGAACTGAAGCAATGCACTTCAAGGAAAAAAAAAAATCCCCTCAAAAAACAAAACCAACAAAAACCACACAAAACCATCCCAGCTTTTCACCCATTCCGAGAACATTGCTAAAATATTCCTTTGTTGAATATAGCTTGGACCTGAAAGCCATGTTTCCATTTTGCTCCATAAAGTGGCAGAAAGATTTGGCAAGACTCAAAACAACTCAACTCTGGCTCTAGTCACTGGAGAGACCTGCAGCAGTAAATGCCCAGTTGCCAGCACACAAAACACAACTCTGCAATCAGACCTGAAATCTGCCCTTTGTAGTCTGAGTTTTGGCAGCAGAGACTAAAGGTTATATTAGATACCATCCCTTTCTTTTTGATACAGCAGGCAAAAACACACACCAAAAAAACCCACCCCGACCCAGAAACAAAACACAGCACTAAAATCAAGGCTTTAATTTTTTTTTATTATTAGAATAAGATAAGCACGAAGTAAAAAAAAATTGCTCTATGATACAATTTTAATTTGTCAGCTATAAAACAACCATCATTAAGACAGCAGTCAATTAGGAATTTAGAATGCATCTCCAAACTTCACAACTGAATTGCTTCATAGGATACTATTAAAAATATGAAAATACACACACATCTGATAATACTATTGCTAAATAGTGGAAATGGCCTCCAAGATGCCTGTATGAAGCCTGGGAGATGGTGTGATGGTGTGAGTTAGAGCTGAATGCTGAAGTAGCTTACAGAACATGTTTTAAGAGACTCAAATAGAGAGCCAGGAAATAGAAAATAAATCAGATCATTTCATGATGATGTCTGTATACTCCAAGGACTGGGAAAGCGGCCACCAGCAAAAACTGGGCTAAAATAACCATCTGTACAACCAAGAAAAATGTTTTCTGCTGAAAGCCATGAACATGCAAAAAAAAAAATACATTTTTCGAAGTTTATCTTGTAGAAACTGTGATTTAACAAGGACATAAAACCAGTATTTTTCAAGTTAGTATTTTGCCTTCTAGTGAGTTACTGGTGTCAAAGGAAAAGTTAAAGGACTGAGAAGAACATGAACAGTATTTGCTTAAAAGTAGCCCTGAAATGAAAGCACTCCACAAGCTATATGAAAAGAATTATGCATCTTTCCAAAGCNATGGAGCAGAAACCATTTCAAAAGTAACTATAACTGACTGAACCAAATTTAAGCTAAATAAAAATTACAGTTCTGTAAAAAATAAAAAAAATAGTTTTCTGACACTACCTATAAAATAAGAAGCCTAAAGTAGAAGCCTTTGAATATCTGTGAACTAGGTAAATTTCTCTCTGGAGTGTGATGTACAAATTATAGTCAGCCTGATTTAGTATTTTCTCTGCAGAGGCTGTTGCTCAACCATAAAGGTTTAGTACAATAAATGATAGATTTTACAACACTCCATATAACCTAAGACATTTCCTCACACTTAGAAATGTTGTAAGTGTAATCTTTTAAAAAAATGCAGTTTAGAACTTGCTATTAATATATTTAGTCTATACATTATTTGAAGTGTTAAGGGATGTAGCATAAAAAGACAAAACATTCACCTCAAAGTAGACATTTTATAGTCACTTTCACATTTCTGAGTATTAATGTACAGTGAAATGATGGACTACTATGTACCACTTAGAAAATTATTTGTGATCAATAATAATTCTAATTTACTAGCTCAGGACCATAATTTTTCCTAAGAGACGAGTACTTCTGGAAATACACTAACTTTTCCATCATTAAGAAGTTTAAAGGGAAAATAAATGGTAGAGAGCTACTCAATGCTGTCTTGTTTAACAACTCTCTTTTTAACAAGACTTTGCATCATAAATGATGCACCTGGAAATTCCTTGGAGGTGTTTCCACAGCCCACTGCCATTGGTGTCCCATATGACCCACTGTCAGCTCCAGATCAGATTTGTTTTCCTTTTAAATTATGAACAATACCTGCTTGGAACTAATGAATTTTGAGTGTCCAGCCCTTACATAACACAGAAGAATATGTGTAACTATTGCAAGCAAACATGCTCATTGCCATGGGAATCAACATTAACAACTTCAAAGAAAAGGCAGGTGAAAAGCAGGTTTTAGAAAGCATCATGAACACCACCTCAGGTCATACTGAAGTAACACATCTGCCTCTTCTTTGACAGAGCAGAATGGTAAGAGGTGAACTGAAGCAATGCACTTCAAGGAAAAAAAAAAATCCCCTCAAAAAACAAAACCAACAAAAACCACACAAAACCATCCCAGCTTTTCACCCATTCCGAGAACATTGCTAAAATATTCCTTTGTTGAATATAGCTTGGACCTGAAAGCCATGTTTCCATTTTGCTCCATAAAGTGGCAGAAAGATTTGGCAAGACTCAAAACAACTCAACTCTGGCTCTAGTCACTGGAGAGACCTGCAGCAGTAAATGCCCAGTTGCCAGCACACAAAACACAACTCTGCAATCAGACCTGAAATCTGCCCTTTGTAGTCTGAGTTTTGGCAGCAGAGACTAAAGGTTATATTAGATACCATCCCTTTCTTTTTGATACAGCAGGCAAAAACACACACCAAAAAAACCCACCCCGACCCAGAAACAAAACACAGCACTAAAATCAAGGCTTTAATTTTTTTTTATTATTAGAATAAGATAAGCACGAAGTAAAAAAAAATTGCTCTATGATACAATTTTAATTTGTCAGCTATAAAACAACCATCATTAAGACAGCAGTCAATTAGGAATTTAGAATGCATCTCCAAACTTCACAACTGAATTGCTTCATAGGATACTATTAAAAATATGAAAATACACACACATCTGATAATACTATTGCTAAATAGTGGAAATGGCCTCCAAGATGCCTGTATGAAGCCTGGGAGATGGTGTGATGGTGTGAGTTAGAGCTGAATGCTGAAGTAGCTTACAGAACATGTTTTAAGAGACTCAAATAGAGAGCCAGGAAATAGAAAATAAATCAGATCATTTCATGATGATGTCTGTATACTCCAAGGACTGGGAAAGCGGCCACCAGCAAAAACTGGGCTAAAATAACCATCTGTACAACCAAGAAAAATGTTTTCTGCTGAAAGCCATGAACATGCAAAAAAAAAAATACATTTTTCGAAGTTTATCTTGTAGAAACTGTGATTTAACAAGGACATAAAACCAGTATTTTTCAAGTTAGTATTTTGCCTTCTAGTGAGTTACTGGTGTCAAAGGAAAAGTTAAAGGACTGAGAAGAACATGAACAGTATTTGCTTAAAAGTAGCCCTGAAATGAAAGCACTCCACAAGCTATATGAAAAGAATTATGCATCTTTCCAAAGCCCCTAAAAAAAGGAGACAGTATTTTCCAATTTTACAAAAACATAAAGATTGAGGAAGCTTAGCCATGAAAAATTCACAAGTTGCAACACAAATATGTCCCCTGCTATTTCATTATCATGCACATTAAACAGTATTAAGATTGTAAACTAAAACATTCAGGGGCAATTAAATTACAGAATTAAAACTGTGTCTATTTCTATCTATTTCTATCTGCCCAGTGCAGACAAAAGCGTGGAATTAGGCTGCCTATTTGTTAATGTTTTTAATCAGGCTCCATTTATTATGTTTGGTTGGTTTTTGTTTTGTTTTCCAAAAACCACAAGCTCTTAGTTGGTCTACTTCGCTAAAAAAAAAAATAAAAATAAATCTAGTTTCTAGTCCAAAAGCAACAACTCGAGCCCTGACAAAGCTGGCTGACTAGCTTGGATCACACACCACCAAAGCAGCCCCTGCTGCAGTGCACCAGCATCCCTCTCACTCCACAGAGCCTGGAGACTGCAGGACAGCACCCCCTGCACCCCTGGACCTGCCCCCACCACTACCAAAGGGCTCACAAGACAGTAATGCACATAAACAGTCATTAAGGAATATGATCTGTCCCACTGCAGCACTCTGAGGGCAGCAAGAAATTGCAATTTTCACTGCCAAACAGTGAAATCCAAAGGTGAAAAAAAAATTCTCACCTATTGACTGTGTTGAAGTCTGAATATATTTAACAGACTATAAAAGATTTGGCGAATTAATTTTACAAACTCACTAATTATCTCAGTGCAGAAAGCAAAACCAAAAAAATATACATACACTTTGGCTAGCACCCCTGAAGTTCTTAAATTTAAAACAATTATTACTCATTAAAAGAAATGCTCAACTGTTTGTAATAATCATGGATTAGCTACCAATACAAAGAAAGCATTTAAACTGGAGATATTAAAAAATTATGGATACTCTTATGGTAAAGATAAATCCTAAAGGCAGTACTAACAAATCCATGAACCTGCAACATATCTGGTCCATGCAAAGTACATGTGGGAATAATTACATTCTAAAATCTAATCTTGCGGCTCCATAGTGGTTTTAAATTACAAAAATAACATTTGAAACAAAATCAAACTGCAGGAAAAAAGGAATGAGACATGTGCAATTGTTCATTCCTCATCACTGCAGCACAAATTCTAGTTCTGTTTCTTTAACTCGAGGTATTAACATTTTGCAGGTTTGCCAAACTTAAAAAAAAAAAGCCAAACAGGTGTATTACTGATCAGTAAAAACAACAGTAAAAATGTATTAGCCCTGAAGATTAAAATATGTCTTCCTGAGACTAGATATAGCATAATGCATTGAACATTTAAGGTCTAAAAAACACATAAAAGGTACTGCTTATATGGGCACCTTCATGGAAATAAAGTCACTGGCAATTCAACTGCAATACTGTGGCTTGAAGAACTAAAAAAAAAATAAATAATAATTTGTCCTTACTATAAAAATTTTAGTTTCTTCTAGAGAATTTTGCAGAACTTCTCTCTGTCCTCCTCCCTTATTTTTAACTTGGGAGTGCTCAATACAAAAAACAACAAAAAAGACAAAACCAACCCAACCCAAACAAAAAACCAGCAAGCATCAATACAATCATTACTGCATGAACACTATTACCAATGACAACCCATCAGGTATGATAAAGCCTTTCTTGCAGCACTGAAGGACACTAGAGAAGCTGTTCCAACTTCACTGGGTATCCCAGTGGATACATAATGTGACTGTCATTTGAATTTGGGAAGAAAGTATTGCAATTTAGAAGAAAATGTTCAAATTGCGACCTCAGTTTTCTTGCAATGCTCAAATATAAACACAAAGCACACACATCAAAAATGAACACTGTAGTTAATATCCAATAATGACATCATCACTATAGATTCCTTACAGAATCTGTACATATAACTGCAAATTACTGAATTGTGGATACAATAATTCTCTGCCCTTCCATGTGTTTATGAGTAAAATATATTTTGCACACTCTGTGTTTCCACTGACTGAAGAAAATTTTAAGTTACATTTTAATTGGAGTTATCAGCCCTTTCTGTCTTCAAAAAATGTTATCACTGCCCAAGTTCTTAGCACTGAGCACTTAGTCCAAAATAGACTACTGTGGCAGAAAAATGTTTAGCTATCAAAAGTACCTTCTACTTAAAAATGGAAATCTATTTCCAAAGAGGTGGCAAACTTCCACAGAAGACATTTATTATGCATGTGCTTCACGTATGTCAATGTTTTGGTAAATGTCACTTTCAAATAAATAATAAAGACCCAAATAAATAAAACAAAGGAAATTAAAACAGTTTAGCAAAGTATCAGATCACACCTCAAGAAGAAAATCATAAGCAAGCATGTAATGTCTATTGAAAACTGACGAGTCCTTTTGCTGTAAGACAGAAAATTTACTCACATAATTCATGTGACTACAATATAATCCATATTGTTGTGACTCCTTGCAGCATGACTGACCTTTCGCTTTGAAACTTCTGGACCTTGGGATTTTGTGTAACAAACAGAAAGGTTGTGTAGATATCTGGAAAGCCAAGTGAGCATGCCTTTCAGCTGCTTCATGGATGTAGTCTGACATGATTATATTTAGGAGCTGGACAAAAATGGTGACATTTTAAGGTTTCCCAACAAAAACTCAATGAAATGTTATCTTTGAACACTTTTGAATACAAATCCAGGCTGATGCTCTGGCTTGTAAATTTTAACACTTAAGTGCAAACACTGACACTCTTTGTTCTGAATATGTAGGTAAGCAAAACTGTTTTCAGACCTGTAAGGCTCCTGATTCAGAAAGACACTTATTTACTGAATATACATGATTTCCTTCTACTTAGATTCCTATTGCCATAAAATAACCTATATGTAACAGGTAACTAAAATGCTCAAAAAATAAGGATGGGCTTGTCTTCAGGGAGATTACACATTCTCTTTCAAACACAGAAGTAATGTCTAATATCCAATGAGTTATGACAACCCCTTGAGCTTGCATCAAGAAACACAAGAGCAGTGGTTATCTTATCTCAGGCTTCTCTTACAAGTGCATTCCTTACTTAAACCTGAATCATGGCAATGGCTTCAGTATCTACAGAAACAGGGAGCACATCAGACAGTTACAGTCACTCAGTTCTGTTAACTTCACACCAAAAGCATCTCATTCAGCTAGTTAAACTACAGAGGTCAAAGCCATCTGTGGTGTTCATGTAGATACACCCTTCATTTGCATTCAAAGCAGGTTTTATTTCATAAGGCTACAAAAAAAAGCCTATTCCTTATAACTAAACTTGAATTCACCTTAGAGTCTCACCTAACCATTCAGTAAAGTAGCAGCTAATTCAACATGGATTCTAAAGGTATCTCAATTTACAGAACTGCCAGAAATCCCACACATTACTTATTCCTCCCCTAGACACCTCTCTATACCTTAATTCTCTTCTCCCAGCATCTGCTTTCCTTCCTCTATCATGAAACAAACTTATTTTGTCTCTTATCAGGATATTTTTTTCTGAATTGCAGCTAAAGTGCAACTTTATTCTCAATAATAAACTATTCTCAATAATAATTAACTATTCTCAATAATAGTGACCTAAATTACTAGGACAATAAAACGTTTTGTGTCAAAAGTCCATGATATTTTGTAAATTAAGTGATCACACCAAAGTTACTGGTATTACTGTCAACCTATAACTGCAATGGTCTGCAAGAATCTTTAGGTGCTACTCATTTATCCTAATTTCCAAATTTATCTTATTTTTTCACATTTTTAGAACTTTTGTTCTTAAAAACAAACAAACAAAAAAACCCTAAACACCTAAGTGCACAGAAGCTGGTCTACTGAAAGTCTAAAAGTTTGATCAGTGTTAAGGATGGAATCAGAATTTCTTCATTTGAGTAATTCACTTAACATTTGAGTCATTCCTAAATCATTAAAAAAATATTATATAAAACTATATAGGACCTCATATTTAAAATTGTCAACATAAAAGAAAATTAACTGAATTAAAATGCAGATGATCCATACAACAGTGATCTATTTTCAGCTACTTATCTCTGCAGAGATCCACTAATCCAAAAAGATAGAACAGAACTAGTACTTATCTTAACAGAAGATTCCCCCAAGAATCAAGATTCAAGATAACTCAGGGCAGTTTGACTCTAATCAGACAACCTTCTGCTATCCACCAAGTACTGCAATTCTGAGTATCAGCTTGGGGAAGAATACAATTTTATTTTCTTTTTTGAAATAAAAGATTAGATAACGATTAACCCAGCCACTGCTAATCAACATGACAGTGAAAATGGCACTTAGAAAGTTTTGGTGATTTATGGGGTGTGTTGCCAACAAGGTTAACATGGATTCAGTAAAAAAATAAATCTCTCTCAGAGGTGAAGTCAGGTCTCAACACTCAACAAACTTGGAAGATCCTGAACAACATTTATTGTGTCCACACTCTAAGAAAAAACAGCAGCACTGGTTTAATAATCTTTGTCTTAAATATATGTTCAAAGTGTGTGTTCATATTAATTGTATCAACACATTTATGATGCTTATTACAAATAACAATGAAAAAAATGTTTGTTGCCATGTCTATTAAAAAGTTTTAAAAGGAAAAGTAAATGTTTCTAAAGTTATAATGAACTTCAAAGGCCAGTTAAAACTGGAAGCAGCTAATCGGTGTATGTAGATATGCTCTAGATAATGAAGTATGAAAATCAAGATGAAAGATGAACGAGTCTTCCAAATACTTGTCACTGCAATTCTGAACAAGTGTCCATTCACAGCAAGGCTGCTTTTTTGGTGTCTGCTCATCTTTCACTGTAATCAGAACTGTGACTCCAAGTTTTATGAACCAAAAGACTTTCCCAGTCAGCTTCAGCATACCAACCACACTAACATCTATTTTTATCACAATTTTAACGGATAATACTATCTTTTTAACAATCAACTCCAAAGCATTTGAGGCTAAGACTAAAATGGATTTGTTGATTAAACAGCCCTCACCTATGTTGAGCTTTCTTTTCTACTTCAGAAACTCCACTAATGAATATTTCTGTTCACTTCTCACAGGTAATTTAGAAATATTCTCTGAACCCTTGCAGACTGCCAAACATTAGCTACTACTTTAGCCTTTATCACCTCCCTGGTTTTGGCTTTCCCTTCTCATAAATCCACTTAGAGTTCCTTCAGGAAGTCCTCCGCTGATGTTTCAGTGCTGTCAGAGTTTACAAGAGCAGAAGGCAGATTGTTGTTCTCATTACAGAAGTACATGCATCCTGTGTTTATTAAACTTAGAGTATTGGTAGATCTTTCAAACCTGTGATTTGCAGTAATTATCTTAAAATAGATCACATAATTCAGTTTGTGATGTGTTTTCTGGCATACTATTTGGCTGCACTTGGTCTTCCCAGGGAAAGAGGCACTTTAAGGCTTTCTACAGAAGGTATAGGGCTATCCATTGATGAAATCCAAAATCCAGTGCCACAGATGTCCTTGCCCATGTCAGAGGAGTTGGACTAGATGATCTTTAAAGCTCCCTTCCAACACAAACCATTCTCTGATTCTATTAACTTCTTTGCTGAAGAAGTAGAAGTAGTAGAATAGAAGTTAATGTCTCAGGAAGACAACTTGCAAATCCTTTCTGAACGTTTGCACGCTCATGTCTAAACAAATAGCAACATATTTCTTGCTTTGGAGTAAGTTGCACATCCTGTTTGAAACTTGTTATTCAAATGGATGAGCTAGAATTGCCTCCACGTAAAAAGAGCACATCTACTGCTACGTGGAAGTAAACCGACCTTTTTTTTTCCAAAGGGAAAAAGAAACAAAATAAATCCTTTTAGCTGTTTCTATTGCAAGCTGCAACGAACAAGTTGCTGTTTGCTACTGTTCAAGTTCAGGCCCACCTAACCTACAGCACGCTGAGAAGCTCACACGATTTGCACTCAGTTATTGAAACTACCTCAAAGACAGTGCTCCAAAGCTGTGCTTTCCCAGAGATAAACACAGATATATGCACATTTAGGGAAGTTTCCAAAGTATTTTTAAAAATGTGGACTAGTTCTAATAAAGGAACACCCAGGCTTTCCAGACACTCTGACCCCTTTGATGGGGAGCAGGCTCAGGAGGGAAGAAATGGCCCGAGGTGCGGGGATGCTGCTCCGCGGGGCGGGCGGCGGTGCGGGGGGCTCGGAGCGGGCGGGACCGCCCCGACGGTGAGTAACCAGCCGCTCGCTCTCCCCCCGCCCTAAAATCACCGTCCCGATAAACTACGACAAAACATGAAAAGCACGAACAACGTAAATAAACAAATAAATCCACTTCAGGGGCTTTCCCCAGCAGCAGAGAAGGTCAACAGCGCTTTCCCTCCCCCGCCCCCGGCTGGCCCAGTTTTATCTCGGACCGGTGCGCCCGCTCTCTACCCCGACCCCGCCGCACCAAGGCCGCCCACCCCCACCTGAGAACGGTACTCACAGGGTGACTGTCCGGTTCGGCAGCGACTCGGGAGGCAGGACCTGAGCGAGCTCCAGGTTGCTGCAAACTACCTTCACCTCCACGGGGCCGCCGGCCGCCGCTGCTTTGCCGGCGCTCTTGGGGCGACCGTCGTACTTGCAGCCCGGGGGCAGCGCGGCGTCGCCGCCGCCCCCCAGCGCCGTCAGGAGCAGCAGCGCGGGCAGGAGCCCCGCCGGACAACGGCGGCGGCCGCGAGGCGGGCGGCAGAAAGAGCGGCGGCCAGGGGCCGGCATGGCGGGGCTGTGCAGGGCCCCGCTCCGTTCCTCCCGCGGGCGGCGGGGACAGGCGGGGTCGAGCGGGCCGCGCGGGACAGGAGCGAGCAGGAGGGGACCCGCCGTTCGCCCTGGCCTAGCTCCGCGGGGGAGGCGCCCGGCGCGCCTGCGATAATGCCGCCATGTGGTGCCGCGGGGGCGGTGGGCTGCGGGCGGGCAGGAGCCGTGGCCGCCACGGCCGCCCTCGTCTTTGTGTCGGGGCCGGGCGGTCTCCGTACAGCAGCAGCAGTAGCAGCAGCAGCGCCGCCTTCCGCCGGTGCCGGAGCCCCGCGGTGGCCACAGCGCCCGCCGGGCCTCGCTCACACTGCGCAAGCGTCTCGGTGGTGGCGGCGGCTCCTGCGCCTGCGCGCCGCCGGCGGAGGGGGCTCGGTGAAGCCGTGCTGCTCCCCCGACACAGTAGGACGAGCGCTTCTAGGGGGTAAAAAGCGCCGTCCCTTGCTGGTTCCGCCACAGCGCCCCTGCTCGGGTCGTGAGCATAGTTGGGTTTGCCATCGATTCTTCCCATTCCCCGTAGCGGTCGCTCTGCGCGCTGGAGGGGCCTCCAGCCCCCAACACGTCCCGCGGTAGCTCCTTTCCCGGGCTGGTGCCCGTACCCTGATGGCCGGTGTCCTTGGGTCCCCAGCATTCTGGAGGGACGAAAGTCCCTTTGATGATTCATGATCCCTGACCCCCTCACAGGAACCGGTTGGGGCAGTTTGGTTTCCCACTCCTACCTGAGAGCCAAAGGATTGAAAAAGTTGCTTCAATATCATTCTGAAATTAAAAACAAATAAAAAAAACCTACCTACAATGTGTCTTTTAATTGCACACGTGGGACTGCTTGGAGTGTAGTTAAGTCATGTTCTCACATTCCCCTGCAGCCAGGCCAGCCAGGCACAAAGGTCTTTGTGCTAGTGACAGCTGAAATTCTCAATGTTCTTTGCCTCGGGTAGGTGTGAGGATAATAAAATAACTGTCATCTAACTTGCAATCAAATTACAAGAACTGGCAGTAGCTCCTTCAAAAAATTTAAGAGAGACTTTGCAAAATCCACAGGAAGTTCTAGTCCCTAATCGAAAACTCAACAATGCCCCAAACAGAAGAGCACTGGCAAATAGCACCTTGCAAAATACCTGTATATTAGCAAACATATTGCAATGCACTTCTAGGCATTGACAGTAACAGCTGCCAAAATGAGTCTTACAAAGTCTTTAACCTAAGTTGTCCTTGAATAATGTTGAACAACCAGGTTCTGACCCAGTTTTAGATGTAACCTAATGAAAGATAGGGGCAAACAACAGCAACTGTGGATTGGGACAAGTGGAACAAGGTCACTGTAATAGCATCACAATTACCTGGGCATGTTGTAGAGACCCTTTAACCAGCACTGTGTTCTCCTCAGTGGTACAACGTCTTAGAAATGAAGATGGAATCCATCCCACATAAAGAACTTGTTCACCAGATGTAAAGAGGACACTAGTCCTTGAACTCTCATATGAAATTTGCATGCCACTGAGTCACTCAGCAGGACCAACTTGATCTGGCTAAGATGCGAGGTGACTATTACATTTAATTAGGTCAGGACAGAAAATAAAAAGCTGACAACGCCTTTGTCCTTTTACATTGCTGTTGAGACAACTGTAGAATACATCAAATTAACATAAAACCAGTGTAAAGTAATTTTTTCCATTTTGGGCTTTGTTTCAACAAAATTCTTTAGCAAGAAAGACAAGGTCTGTAGAGGGAAGAATTATCTTTTATTACAGTACCTGATACAGCTGCAAAAAAAGAAATAAAGCTGTTCCCAAAACTTTCCTTCATAAAATTTGTCACTAGTACATTCAATTTGAAAATAATTTTTCCTCTCTTCCTTCTAGCCTACTAATTACTAACTTATTGTATCCAAGATATTAAAAAGAAGGTTGTGGGAAAGAAGGAAAGGCAAAGAAACTCTTATCAGTGTTTATGTGTAAACAAAAGTAGCTTTGGCAGCACTTCAAATCCTTCATTTACCCTCAGGTCAGAGAGATAAATAGGAGCTTTTAAGTGATTTCCACCCCCACCCACGTCTTTCATTCTGATTCTTTCCCTTGCTTACTCCTGTCCTTCACTTTTATCAGTTCAGGTTTCACATCCCTGCACATTTTTCTGGGCTATCATCACCTTCTCTGAAATGATTGCTCCCTAATTCTCCTCTCAAGGGACTGTCATACTGCCACTACCTTCATATCTTCTCTTTTTTTTTTTTTTTACCTCACTGCCACAGAGTCTTCTACCTACCACATTTCATCTCTTCCCTTAATGGATTGGGACATCATCAATTACATTCTGTTTGCTATAGCAATTGTCAAGGAAGAGGAAGCATTTGGTTGCCCTCAGCTCTGTCTGCAATACTGTGGTTATTTGCTGTTCCAAGTACAGGGAGGTGGTGATAACTGCTGGCACAAGCTGGCTTGCTCTTGGTAACCACTACATCCAAGCAGGCACAGACACCTTTCTACAACTTCTTACACAGCTGCGGGTTGTAGTCTTATGTCCCTGCCTCTGTCAGGAAGTTCACTGAGTTACACCAACCTCTGCTATTGTGTGTGAGAAACACGAGTATTCCCAGATGCTTGGCTGATGTTTGTCATGTTGATAACCTCCATTCGCTCTGCAAGCCCCTCTCCCCAGCCTGCTGCAGTCAGAGATCTTCAGTATTAGTAGTATAACGGGGGAAATACAGTTTTTAGACTCAGTTGTGAGCCTAAGGAAAAAGACTATTTCCCTTTACCTGCTTGTTCCTTTAGGTAGATAAATTTCAAGAATGTGTTGGCAGAATACCAAACATTAGTTGGCTTTTTATACTTCCTATAGAAAACCTTTTGGAATTGCTTAAAAGGAGAATGCCATCAAAAGTGTTTATTTATACATCTCTGGGTTTGGTTATCAATGAATCCCAAATTAAGCCAGAATTAGGTTCTGAAATTTTGTGTATTTAAACTTGAAGTAGCACCAGATGCACTTCTGCAGAAAGGACAGACAGGCCCTGAAGATTTTCATGCTTGAATTTAGTTATTTTCTTTGCCTTAAGAAAAAAAACCCTATATACTGTGTAGACTCAGAACACTCATACATGGATATCACTCCTTTTCTGCTATTCTAGCCTGTAAATGGGACACTGACTGAAATACAGTCCCATCACTAAATGGTAGAAGCAATGTACACAGCTCAAAAACATGTACAATATGTTGTGTAAGCTTTTTTTTTTTTTTACGTGCCGTTCCATCACCACTTTTTCAGTGTTTGGCCTGCAAATAATTTTTCATATAATTTTAAAATGTTTTGTATTTCTAAATAAATCCGATGTGAATTTTCAGTAAAATAAAGATAAAGCTATAGAAATACATATTTTCATGAAAGGGGAAGAGATAAATACCATTTTCATACAAACCTTGCATTCAGAAGTTTGCTAAAATGTGTAATTGTCATTTCAGCCTTTTAGAGAAGACTGATCAGTTAGGCACATTACTCAGAATTAATAAGCTTACAGGTTTCCAAGCAGTAAGCCACTAATAAAAATGGAAATAAAATAGTTTTTCTTTTACTCCTCGCCATGCTTTCTTAATTTTTTTAATAGACGTTATAATGTAAGTGGGATCTAAACACATGGAGTAGTGGAGAAAAATCAGCAGGGAAAACAAAAGCTGAATTACTTTGCTACTAATACATCAGTGCCTATGGCTGAAAGGAAGGGGATGGTATTCCAAGGTGGAAGTGATTATGTCTAGCTAGATAGAGGGGGATTTACACTGTTGTGTGAACAATGCATATGAATGAAAAGCTGTCTGATGCTTAAGCATTTCCAATGATTCAGAAGTTAAAGTCCCCCAGCATGAATACTTTGAAGAATTTCCTTCACTCCAAAATCTTATCAGCTTAGTTTTTATAGAAAATTAACTCTAGAAAAGTCCCAATATTATTGGCTGGGTAATGTCACCTGAAGCAAGAAAATCTCTTTCTCTTTCCTGTGCAGCACTTCAAACTCAGGCAGTAAATTCAGAAGGACAAACAAGAAAAGAAATGCTAATGTGATAGTTAAAAAAGGCAAACAGCATCTGAGTTGCACACTGCCACAGGACTGTAACTCAGACAGTATCCTGCTGGACTGATCTGGGCCTCGCTGAGAGTCAAGAAAGCAAAAGAGAAGGCTAAGAAGCACATCTGTGTTGAGAAGTGTACCTGCAGTCAGAGGAGCAGGAATTACAGACTCATTGATGACAGTAACGTGTTGTCCTTGATGCAGGCTGGGCTCCTTGTTGTCGAGGAACCAAGATGCATCTGCACCCTGTAAGGCATAAAGACAAATGGCACGGGCAGTACAATGCAGAGGCGCAAAGAGAGCAGAGAGCAGGTAGGAGAAGCAATAATTCTTGCACAGGTGCTCCTTCCGAACTCACTCCCGTACCTTTCAGCAGGTGGAGCCACAGCAGTAGGTTACAGCCTGCCTGGCTGGTTGCAGAGCCAGCGCTCCTGGCAGAGAACAGATCTTTGTTGCACCCTCAATTACTAAACAAAAATGAGGTCCAAACAACCTGCAGAAGATTCATACTAGTCTTTTCCCCCAGTACATTTTATCCATAGGATTACTTTTAGTTCTGGTAAGCAACCATACGCCATAAAAAAAAAAAAGCAGCAATAGGAAGCATAATAATAAATAGCAATTAATACATCATTATAGGTTTGCTTCTCAAGGTGGAAGAAAATGGGGAAAACAATGCATTTTGATGTCAACATCAGCAAAATTTCTGGATCCTGCTTTTTGAGTACTTAATCATCCTGCCATCTAGGCACTTTCATTGGAGTTTCAGCAGTAAAACTATGCAGGGAAAACTAAGCAGGCCCCATAGACTACTGGCCTATCTTGTTTTCAGAATAACATGATTNATCTGATCTTTGTTTCATATTTTTCCATTAAAATTAGTGTTAAAGACAGAGCAAATTTGTTTCATTTAGAATATAGTTGCTAAGTTCTCTGAATACCTGTGAATCACATTCTGCCAAGCTTCTNAAGCATAATAATAAATAGCAATTAATACATCATTATAGGTTTGCTTCTCAAGGTGGAAGAAAATGGGGAAAACAATGCATTTTGATGTCAACATCAGCAAAATTTCTGGATCCTGCTTTTTGAGTACTTAATCATCCTGCCATCTAGGCACTTTCATTGGAGTTTCAGCAGTAAAACTATGCAGGGAAAACTAAGCAGGCCCCATAGACTACTGGCCTATCTTGTTTTCAGAATAACATGATTTTATCACGATAAAAACAGCATGATGAAATATTCCACATTGTGTTTTGTACTTCCCAGACATATTTTCAATTGAGATTTAGGTATTTAATTTAGACTTCATTAAACAGTTATTATATATTAAACAAATAGCAACTACATACTAAAACATATTTGCAGAGTGTTATGGCTATGCAAGAGGTCCATATCAATTTCACAGTTATGAATCTATTACATAACTTAATCCATGGTGAATGTTTAATAATCAGTATTCAAATAACATACATTAACTGTCCTATTAAATCTAAATTAATTGTGGCTCAGGGAACATTAATTTAAAAGGTTACCTATTCTCCCAGCAGATCTGATCTTTGTTTCATATTTTTCCATTAAAATTAGTGTTAAAGACAGAGCAAATTTGTTTCATTTAGAATATAGTTGCTAAGTTCTCTGAATACCTGTGAATCACATTCTGCCAAGCTTCTCTGCTAATAGCAATATTAAAGATCCACTCTCATTTTCTTCCAGTGTAATGAACATTAGCTGGAGATAATAAAATATCACATATTTGTTTAGAAGTAATCCCAGTTGACTGAAGGGACTGACATTCAGCAGTTCATTTAAAATCAGTAGTCAAAATTTTCCCGTAGGATTTGCATATTTTGAATTTACAAAATGACCAACTCACAGGAAGGGATGCAAGACTGAAAATTTTTAGAATACTTTTCTTCAAGTGAAACAGGATCACCACAGAAATGATCTAAAAGTGACAGCATCCTTTTTAGTTCTCTGCATAACAAATGTGAGAAGCCACAATAATGCTGGTTTTAGAACTTCTGTTATTTGAAGGGACAAGATTCCTTGAAATTAGTGCCAGAAGAAACTGTTGACTTGCATAATCTAAGATATCCTATAAGAAGCCATCAAAAGCTCTTATTGACTTCAGTAAATTGTGTCTTATTCAAGCTCTCTAAAAAGATATTTCTGAGAACATGAAGAGCTCGAGAATTCATTGCTCTTCCCAATGACAGTTCACCTTTGGATTTAAAACAAAACAAAACCAAACCAGTTTGAACTTCTCTGCCTTCAGTTATCTTTAAAAGCTAGTATAAAGGCATTACACAGCACCCCCAATCTAATTCTAATCACATGACCTCTCTTTAAAAAGCCAAACAATCTCTGTTATACAGAAGTCTTCACAGCCTTTCTCTGGACCTTTTTTTCACTTGTTTCTTGACACACCTAAAAATGCAGTCACCAAAACTGTATACAGTATTCCAACACGAGTTTCATCAGTGCCATATAACATCTTTGTTCCTACTTACCATTATTTCCAATGATTGTGTTTTGTTTTTCTGCCAGTGCAAAAAAAAAAAATATAATTTTTAAAATGCAAACAATACAGCAGGAACCTCCATTTATTTATTGCATGTTAGTTTTACATGAAAGAATCCATGTTTTTGAAATCAAACTTGAGATGTTCTACCGATAGACTGATTACATTGCTGCTATAACATCTAACAGCCAAAACACAAGCACAGCACAGCCAGTTTTCTGGCTCTTTTCCCCCAAACCATTCCCACTGAAACCTGCAATTTTCAAATTAGAATCATAGTGTAATTTAGATTGGAAAAGAACTCGTTACATCATCTGGTTCAGCTCCAGCTCTGAGCAGGGCCAGCTTCTATGTTAGATCAGATTGCTCTGGGTCTTACCTAGTTCTGTCCGAGTTCTTAGCCAAGTTCTATGGAAACCACCATTCTACAGTCCCAAGGGACCAGTAGTATTATCCCATACATATTATCCATCATTGTCATGCAGCATTCTTGATTTCCAGAATTAATATGAAAATTCTGGGTAGTATCAGAACTGAGTCTCTCATTAAAAACATCTCAGTATAAAGAATCTTTAAATGTATTATTTATTAANATACATCATTATAGGTTTGCTTCTCAAGGTGGAAGAAAATGGGGAAAACAATGCATTTTGATGTCAACATCAGCAAAATTTCTGGATCCTGCTTTTTGAGTACTTAATCATCCTGCCATCTAGGCACTTTCATTGGAGTTTCAGCAGTAAAACTATGCAGGGAAAACTAAGCAGGCCCCATAGACTACTGGCCTATCTTGTTTTCAGAATAACATGATTTTATCACGATAAAAACAGCATGATGAAATATTCCACATTGTGTTTTGTACTTCCCAGACATATTTTCAATTGAGATTTAGGTATTTAATTTAGACTTCATTAAACAGTTATTATATATTAAACAAATAGCAACTACATACTAAAACATATTTGCAGAGTGTTATGGCTATGCAAGAGGTCCATATCAATTTCACAGTTATGAATCTATTACATAACTTAATCCATGGTGAATGTTTAATAATCAGTATTCAAATAACATACATTAACTGTCCTATTAAATCTAAATTAATTGTGGCTCAGGGAACATTAATTTAAAAGGTTACCTATTCTCCCAGCAGATCTGATCTTTGTTTCATATTTTTCCATTAAAATTAGTGTTAAAGACAGAGCAAATTTGTTTCATTTAGAATATAGTTGCTAAGTTCTCTGAATACCTGTGAATCACATTCTGCCAAGCTTCTCTGCTAATAGCAATATTAAAGATCCACTCTCATTTTCTTCCAGTGTAATGAACATTAGCTGGAGATAATAAAATATCACATATTTGTTTAGAAGTAATCCCAGTTGACTGAAGGGACTGACATTCAGCAGTTCATTTAAAATCAGTAGTCAAAATTTTCCCGTAGGATTTGCATATTTTGAATTTACAAAATGACCAACTCACAGGAAGGGATGCAAGACTGAAAATTTTTAGAATACTTTTCTTCAAGTGAAACAGGATCACCACAGAAATGATCTAAAAGTGACAGCATCCTTTTTAGTTCTCTGCATAACAAATGTGAGAAGCCACAATAATGCTGGTTTTAGAACTTCTGTTATTTGAAGGGACAAGATTCCTTGAAATTAGTGCCAGAAGAAACTGTTGACTTGCATAATCTAAGATATCCTATAAGAAGCCATCAAAAGCTCTTATTGACTTCAGTAAATTGTGTCTTATTCAAGCTCTCTAAAAAGATATTTCTGAGAACATGAAGAGCTCGAGAATTCATTGCTCTTCCCAATGACAGTTCACCTTTGGATTTAAAACAAAACAAAACCAAACCAGTTTGAACTTCTCTGCCTTCAGTTATCTTTAAAAGCTAGTATAAAGGCATTACACAGCACCCCCAATCTAATTCTAATCACATGACCTCTCTTTAAAAAGCCAAACAATCTCTGTTATACAGAAGTCTTCACAGCCTTTCTCTGGACCTTTTTTTCACTTGTTTCTTGACACACCTAAAAATGCAGTCACCAAAACTGTATACAGTATTCCAACACGAGTTTCATCAGTGCCATATAACATCTTTGTTCCTACTTACCATTATTTCCAATGATTGTGTTTTGTTTTTCTGCCAGTGCAAAAAAAAAAAATATAATTTTTAAAATGCAAACAATACAGCAGGAACCTCCATTTATTTATTGCATGTTAGTTTTACATGAAAGAATCCATGTTTTTGAAATCAAACTTGAGATGTTCTACCGATAGACTGATTACATTGCTGCTATAACATCTAACAGCCAAAACACAAGCACAGCACAGCCAGTTTTCTGGCTCTTTTCCCCCAAACCATTCCCACTGAAACCTGCAATTTTCAAATTAGAATCATAGTGTAATTTAGATTGGAAAAGAACTCGTTACATCATCTGGTTCAGCTCCAGCTCTGAGCAGGGCCAGCTTCTATGTTAGATCAGATTGCTCTGGGTCTTACCTAGTTCTGTCCGAGTTCTTAGCCAAGTTCTATGGAAACCACCATTCTACAGTCCCAAGGGACCAGTAGTATTATCCCATACATATTATCCATCATTGTCATGCAGCATTCTTGATTTCCAGAATTAATATGAAAATTCTGGGTAGTATCAGAACTGAGTCTCTCATTAAAAACATCTCAGTATAAAGAATCTTTAAATGTATTATTTATTAAAGGCTCATATCTATGAAGTTACCTCAATCATTCAAACTTGGTGTCAGGGAAAAATGAGCTCAAATATATTTAAGAGGTCTACTTAAAAAAACCAACAGTTTTTCTCTGTTGATCAATTAAATTCTGTGTTACCTTTTGCTATACTTAAATGCACACTCCTGCAGTCCAGGCTGGCAGTGAGTGTCTCTGGCCAGCTTCATATTCATCGCATAGAATCTTCGTAGAATTTGAGTCTGTATTTGCTGCAGAGGTAAAATAATGTTGGTGATTGCTCTTCCACAACTCCTTCTAGGATCTTGGTCATCAGGTACTGTCTCTCTAATGAAAGCTGAATATTGAAGGAGCTAATGGCAGTCACTGCCATGAAAGAGTGCAAACCTCATGGAGTGTTTTAAAAGACTTAAATTCTGTTAGCTAAAGAAATAGTATAGACAGAATTACTTCCACTACAATGTTTAGAAGTTTGTTTCTGACCACTATACTTAAAAGGCCAAGATGCAAAAAGCTGATGAGATTTAAGCAGTAAATGTCTTTGTGGGTTAGTTCTCACCTACTTAAGAACCAGATATTTTATGTTTTTCTGCACTTTTCAAATACTGCCCATCTCAATAGGACTCCATTTTTCTTTTTCATATAAAGCCAGAGATTACATCATTTCTAGCTCTTGCCATCTGTTTCTTACTTTACTGCCTTAACACTGATGTTGTAGCTCTAGCTCTAGTTTGGCTGGAACAATGATCTTTAACCTGAGCTGATCCAAAAATACTAAGCAAATAACAGTGCCAACATTTTACAGTCCCTCTCATCCTGAAGAAATACAGACTTAGGGAAAATAAGAAGTGCAGACAAGAGAGGGTATGGTCTTGTGAGCCAAAGATGGAAGCTGCTTCTCTAGTCCAGTTTAACTAGAAAATTCTCCCCTGCCCACTAAAGTAATTTGTTGATCATACTAGATTTTATTAGTCAACTGTTGCTGTTTACTGATTAGTTTAATATCATTCTCCATTTCTTTGTCTCTGGAAACCAAGGGGAGGCTAAAATTATATTACAATACAGAAGAAAAGACAAAGTGAGGGTTGAGGAAAGATGAGGAATTATAGGACACTAAATTTAACTTTGATATCTGACAAATAACTAGAACAATTAGCAAAGCAAGAGCAATCAGTATATAAACAGCAGGAAGAAATTGCAGTGATAAATCAGTAACACATTTTTAAAAAGCAGAAATCAAGTGAAATTGAACTAATTGATTTCATTGATGGAATAATGAATATGTAAAGCAAAAGTGGTAGACAGAGAATTGAATATTAGTAAGACACTCAACCCTCA
>VYZU01003124.1:3150-24978 GCA_013401355.1 Ceyx cyanopectus
CTCTTGTCTCCTGGAGAGGGATGTGGTTGCAGGGTTGCCTTGTGCTTCATTTGAAGTGTTTTCCTTGCATCAAGAGTGATGGGTTCAGTGGGGGTGAACTTCAGTGAGCTCCAGAACTGCAGTTTCTGAGTGTCTATGCCTTAGACAAGCTGCTTGGTAGGGTTTCCCTTCTCCACAGTGCCAGGACAGCATTCCTCATTCTCCCTTTCACCCTGCTTCTTGTGCCTGCCTTCCCTCACACGGCTGCTTTCTGCTTGTTTTCCATCATTCCACCATCACAGAACCATTCAGGTTGGAAAAGACCCTTGGGATCGTGTCCAACCATTCACCCTACTTGCAAGTTCACCCCTAGCCCACATCTCCCAACTCCACCAACTGTTTCTACCAACCCTTGCACCTGCTCCTGCTGCTTCCTCCTCCATCAGCATCTCACGGCCACGCTGTTCCTCCTGGCAGCTCTTCCCCAGTCCTCACACCCTGATGTCCTGCCATGTGTTGCACTCCCATCCCCTCCAGCTTGGTCCTGCTCTGTCTCTCTCCCCTCAAACCACGTGGTGCCTTTAGACAAGGGCCTTGAGCACCTCCCTTGGTTTAGCCTTGTGCTTCCCCTCGCTCGCTCGCCCCCCTCCCCTCCCCAGGTCTGCAAATCACTCCTTCCCATGTCAGCCAGCAAATTGGTTTATCCTCCCCCCATCCAAGCTTTCATTACCTCGCCGAAATGAAGCGATATCTCCTCGGCGGAGGCTTCCCGTCGCTGCAGCCAGTACCCAAATCATGAGAGCTGGCATAATAAATGAAGACAAAGTGCCAGCAGCCCGGGCCATCTCTCCCACTGCTCCACTAGCCTCTGCCAGCTTCATTATTCGCTTAAGTTGCCGGAGAAAATTACTTAACCCTGACCCGTGTATTAGGGCCCTGTATTAATGCTGCGACAGGCGTCTCTTACAGCAAAGAACAATTTATTAGAGCCGAAACAGGCTGCTTTTCTCTGTCATTTTTCCAATCTGAGCTTTGAACACACATCATTAAACTTGTCTGACTCTCTCCCCTTCTCCATCATTCCTTTTTTATTTTTTTTTTTTTTAAGCAGAAAGCGCCGCGGAGAATGGAGATTGTTCTGAACTCGCTGAATTCCTCGGACTTTGCCCCCTCCTCTCTCCCCCCCTTGTGCTTTTTTTTTCCTCCAAACACAGCTTATGTCTCCATCTCTGTCCAATTCACCCTTACTCTCCCTTCCGTGTAGTCACATTTCTCTTTTTCAAACTCTTCTGCCTGACATTCTCTCATATTGTCTGCTTGCAGTTCTGTTTGTTTGCCTAGTTCTCTTTGTACAGGTGTCACAGTCTCTTTCACTCCATCAGTTTGGCTTCTCTCACTCATAGATAGAATCATAGAATCATAGAATCATACATACTAGGGGTTGGAAGGGAGCTAGAAGATCATCTAGTCCAACCCCCCTGCCAGAGCAGGGGCACCTAGACCAAGTCACCCAGGAACAGATCCAGGCGGGTCTGGAATGTCTCCAGAGCAGGAGACTCCACAACCTCCCTGGGCAGCCCCTGCCAGGCTCTGCCACCCTCGCTGGGAACAAGTTTTTTCCTTGTGTTTATCCTAAACTACTCCTAAAGGGACCTTTCTTCTTACTTGCTGAAATAATTCCATATGCTTTGGTGGGTTTCAGTGATGCTCTTTTCTTGTAGCTGACTCAATGTAAGATCTAGAGTAACACATAACACAGAAACGTGTGCTCACAATAATCATGCTATGCCTTCTCTTCTCCAGGCTGAACAACCCCAGCTCCTTCAGCCTGTCCCCACAGCAGAGCTGTTTCAGCCCCTGAGCATCTCTGTGGGCTCCTCTGGCCCTGCTCCATCAGCTCCATGTCTGTGCTGTGCTGAGGGCTCCAGAGCTGGCTGCAATACTCCAGCTGAGGTCTCACCAGAGAAGTTAGATGTAGGGTGATGACCAAAAAAGCAATAAAATATAGGAATATTGATCATTTTAGTTCAGTAACATTGTAGCTGCTTGTACTGCATTGTTTGGCTCCCCATCTTCCCACTGTTAATTTGTTTGTTTTTTTTCCCCTCGTTGTATACCATCTCTCAACTACTGTGTTGTTTTCTCAGTGACCCATTTAATGAAATGATTGTATAGTGCTCATATCACTGTAATATTTAAGTTCTGCCTTTTCTTTTTTTGGAGTTTTCCTCTGAGAAGCTGTAACCCTCTTTTCTCTTTCCCACCCATCTTCCTCCGTTATCTCACTGTCCTTGGTTCACTGTCACTGCTTGGCTCTTTCCCCAAACACCTCCCCTTTCTGCTCCTTTTGCATATTCCAGTTGTCCTCTTTCTCAGTATCATTGCAATCTAGTCATTATAATTGACACTTCAGAGCTATCAATTGGGATGGATTTAGTGGGAGGTTGGCCATGCACTTACTCCCATTTTTTCTCCTAATGGGCTGCACAGAGAGGGAGAGAATGAGAAGCAGCTGTACAACATCTTCCTCAGACCTCACTGCTGCAATCTTGCAAAGCTGATGTCAGACTGCTGTCTTGAGGGAGAAAATTACTAGTAACAGATGCTTTTGCAAATGCCTGATTGTTTTTTTGATTGAGATGTGTCCTGGTTTGAGTGAGAAATGAACAAATTCTGTTCAGTGATTTGACTTTTCAGCTCAGGGTTTCTAACTACACTGTCTGAAGTCAGCAGCATGTTTTGCAGACAGTGGCTGCTTCTAGGAGTGATAACACCTCATGTTTAGAGTTACTACCAAGGCCACTGCTAGAACTTGTGTATCACACTGGGGGTGCAGAAAGTGAAAGGCTGTATCTGCAGGGAGGAGGGGACAGGATAGGTGACCCCAACCTGACCAACGAGGTGTTCCAACCCATAGATGTCATGTCCAGTATAGGAAGCTTGGGGATCTGGAGAGTCTCTAAGAAAAAGCATGAGAGAAAAACATGCAAGCTAAGCACATATGCTGGCTGGTGGGCTGGGCTCTCAGCTTGGGGTGTTGTTGTTGGAGTTCTTCCTCTCTTGAGGGATTCTCCCCTTCAGAGCACCAAAGAGGACTCTGTCCATCCTGCCTTTGATCCTGATGGTTCCTGAACCTGTGGTGTATGAGGGAAATCTGTTGGGAAAAGCTGTTGTGTGATGATGGTGAAAGATGGTGAAGTACAGTGTGTACCTCAAGAAAATTTGACTCTGGGTGAGAATACTCAGTTTAAAGATGGGTATTAGTTGCATAATATTAAGAGTATTCAATAAGTGTTTTCCAGGATAACATCGTGGTGATGAGAGGAGGTAACCCCAATGAGTGGAGCCCAGCAAACCTCCTGAGATGAACCTGCAAACTGTGGACACACTGAGATGAATTCCATCTTTTCTACCCTGAGAGACAAGATGCAAGGTCTAGTCTTCCTCACTTGAAGGCAACCTGTGAGTGCACAATAGCTCAGACTGGATATCCCAAGCTGGAGGCTACCAGTTTACAGTAGTCCCTGATGTTTAAGGCTCAGTGAGAGGGTTTTTGTGGCCAATTTCCTTGAATTGAGCACTTAGTTCCTGTGTCAGGCTGCCTGTCATGCATTTTATATCATCCTTTTTTGCCTCCAGAACCTTCTGGCCAGAGGTTGGATTAGCTGAGGGGCTTGCACAAAGTTTATGTTGGCATTATTATCAAGTTTATTAGACCACAGTTGCTTGTTAATACAGGAGCTTTGTCCTTATTAATTAGTTGACTGATGATACTAGAAATTCAAGGCTTACTTGTCAGCACCTTTAGAAGGTGATGACGTTGGTAACCCAGAATTTCAACAACACAAGCTATTTATGACAAACATTCTTCTCTATTTCCATTTTGCTGGTGATTTGTACAAGAAATCAGCAGGAGGTGGACATGCCATTACAGAGGAAAGGCTAAATATACAGACTTCCACAAATCATTCTGCCTTCAAAGATCTCTAAGTCTGGCTCTGGGCCTACTCTTAGCTGTCTGTTAACAATTTTCTCTTTGCCAATAATTGCTCCATGGGGAAAAGTGAATGAAGAGAAATTGCTAAGGATTGAATAGTGACCACTTGGTGATCTCCAGTGTGGGAGTTAGGAGAGGTGGTTTCTGCTACTTCATGCAGAACTCCATACAGTTAACACTGAGCACTTCTGCCTTCTTGTTCTCCTGCATGGTTTAGATGAGAATCATTGCTGTTTTCACAACAGTTTACTGTGAGTGCCATGGATTCAGTTGCCTGTGGCCTACAAAATGAGGAAATTTGCCCCTCAAACAAAGCCTAGAGGAATGGCTTTTTTTCAAAGGAATAGGAAAGTTTAATCCCCATAAATTTTTTTGATCTACAGCTGCTCAGCTAGCACTTTGTCTTCTCTGTTGCAACTTCTCTCTCCAGTATGGGCTTTGCCAAAGACCCCTCTGTCATTAAAGAATCAGATTTTTTACATTCTTAAGTACATCATTGTCATTAGACTAACAACCTAATAACTAAAGCATTAACTAATATTAGCTATGGGAGTAACTGGTTAGATTATTCAATTTTACTAGAGACTTTATCTTCCTGTCCACTGCAAATTTGTCTGTGATGACTAAGGTTTATAGTGAAAAAAGTAGAAAAAATATGGGTGTGGTGTTTGGTTTTTTTTTTTTTACTGGATCATTTGCATGCAAGGTGGAAGAATTTTCAGGGGTGAAAATTCTTCAGTTTCAAGCCTCAATTTTTAGCCTTACTTTCCCAAAGAGGGATACGTTTATTTCCAGCTGAAAGAACAGCAAATTCATGGAGACATAAAATGGTGCATGAGATGGCTTGGGTGCTGGTGGGCTGTATTGCAGCAGTGATCCTGCTAAACAGGGGACATGCATGGAAAGAGTGATGCAAAAGCTGGGTCAGGGTGCAGTCTGGGATAGTTTCTTGCACTTATATCTTTAAGATGAGCTGTTAGCTGGGCCTTTAGGAGCTGACCAACTCCTGTGGGCTTTTGGTTAGGAGTGTGCAGGCTCTACCACCATGTAAAGCATCTCTCCAGCCACTGAAACTGCTGAGCTTTGAAACTTCTTTGTTGCTTTTTTTTTTTCCTCAGATGTAGGTAGGGGGTTGCTGGTGCTGACAGGGAGAGGAAGGGTGGAGGAGATGGCAGTGGAGGTGAGAGGGGATGGTTGGTTGGTATGGCTGCCCTTCTTCTGGGAGTCCCTCCCGAATTCCCTGCCACTCTCCTGCTTAGCCTGATAGCTCCTCCAAGTTCTCTAATCACCTTCTTGCTGTAATGAGCCTCTCATCTCACTGATGGAAATCAGGGTATTTGGTTATGAAAAGGACACTGTTAATAACACGGTCTCTCCCTTCCCCATTCCATCCCCCACTCCCCCTGCCAGCCCCCCCCCNNCCCCCCCCCCCCCCCCCCCCCCCCCCCCCCCCTTCCAGCTCTCCACACAATTCTCTCAATTAACGATAGGCAGAAATTAATTTTTCCCCTGGACTGAAACAATTGCTTGGTGGAGGATTGCCAGCTCCCATCCAGATAGGGACCTTTCCCAGCAGGACCTAGAGAAAGGAGGAGAGACCGAGGAGATAAGCAGGGCCCTATCAGCAGCCACAGGACACAGTAATACAAATGTTATCCTTAGAAATGTATTTAAAGAGGATATGTTTATAATTCGAAGGGGATTGTCAGGCTGCTCCCCCTCCCCGCAGATCCACACCGCTGCCTTCTTTACCACCGAGTGCTCTCAAGCCTCCAAAAGGCTTGGCAATGTCAGCCCTGCAGGCTTCCCTGGCCACAGCACAGCTAGGAGCAGGCAGGGGTGCCTGGATGCAGTTCTGGGAACGGCCATGGAAGGCAACAGCACCCTGCGTGCAAAAGGCAGGCAAGGCAGTGAGCAGGACCTTCTCAAGGGGCAGGGGCTTGCAGCAGATCTACTTGGGTCTTGAGCAACCAGGCAAGGCAGAAAGCAAGCACAGTGGGAGGAGGAATGAGTGAGCCCATGGAGATGAGAGCTCCAGCTGCAGACTGGTCTGGAGGGTGGGTAAGTGCAGCCTGCAGCAGCAATCTGGCTGCTGTTGCACATGACTTGAGTTCCAGTAACCCTTTTGAATCACAAAATGCTGTTCTCCTGCTTGCTTTCTACATATTTCTAGATCCCATATGCTTAATAGCTCTGTGTATGAAAATGAGCCATGCCACCCAGCCTGAAGGGCTACTCCAACAAGTGTGTCCCTGGCTGAAACACCCAACTCTATTCACACATCCAGTGAGTAGTCTTCACCTTCCTCTTGAATAAGGAATGGCAACACATCTAATGAGGCCTTCTGACAACCCCTGCTTGGCTGCTCTCTGCAGACTTGTGACATGCCCTGCAGCTCACTGTGAAACCTGCTGTTCTTCTGTGCACCAGCTGATCTCACTGCAACAGGCAGATAATCACAAGGTGAAGGGGCAGCAGGAGAGGAGCAAGAGAATACACACAGAGGACTTCCAGGAAACAAAACTTGCTATCATAACTGGAAAAAAAGCATCACTCCAGCCTCCTTGTGGCTTCACCAGTCCTTGCAGATGATGCTCACACTTGGCTCTGCTGGCTTTCTTCCAGGTATCTTGCATTTGAAGCACCACTTGTTCTCACTGAGGGCAAGCTAGCACTCTCTTCCCACCACCCAACATGAACATCCACAATGTTCCAGGTCCTCACCAGCATCAGTGCTGCCATTGCCAGCTCTCTGCTGCCATGGCAAATGTATTTCTTTTCAGAACATCAAAACATCTTTAGGGGATTTAGTTTGGTCCCTGAGGCTGGCTGGAAGACTGCTGAGTACCCCTTGTAGGGTGTTACAACAGCAATGGCAGGTGGACAGGCACTGTAGCAAGAACCCAAACTATTCCAGTACTACAGAAGTCCCTGACTGATTGCCAAATGAAGCAAAAATATAAAATAAAATGTGCCAGATAAGAGATTAGTAGCTTCATGATCAGGCTTTCCTTTGCAGAGCTAAGGGGATCCCTGTAATTTGTTTAGTGATTCTTCAGTTCCTGCCTTGCTTGTGTTCAGTTTCCCTTCTTAATAAGTTTTTTTGCTTCTAAGTTACAGCATTATTCACATCCTGCTTGCTATGTTTAAGTGTCCCTTCTGTAGAAGAATCCAAGTAAAACCCATTTATCTTCATTTTAAAAATTTCTTTCCCAAGACACTCTGCATTTGTGATGCCTTGTCTCTCATCTGTCACAGTAATCATCATGTTTGGTTTGTGTTGCCTCACATCTCTATTTACAGTGTCCTCTCCACAGCAATCAGGTGACTGGGCCATATCAGCAAGAATGGCACAATCCCTGACCACATACCCCCAACACATGGGCATTCCTCAGCTGACTGCTAACAGCCACAAAGTCTCCATGAATCCTGACTGAGGTGAGATCTGCATCTTTATTCAGTGCTCAGCACACAGTACTGGAAGGTTTGTGGCCATCCTATTGCATTAGGTTCCACAAACCTTCTGGGTCCTCTTCAGCTCATTCTGTCTCCTCCATTCCACCAGATGTGCGAAGGCAGGCAGTAGTCCCAGAAGGTGGAGAGCATCTCTGTGACTAGTGGGTAAAGCAAGGGTGAAGGAGGTCATTTGATAAACTCTGTTGGTCTGTCAGTGCAGGGAAGAAGCATTAGACCAGAGAAGATCTGATTCAGTGAATTGAAAGAAAAGATGGATGGTTTAAAATACAAAATTAATTTATTGCTGTTATATGTGAAAACCTCTTCCATTTGCTGTGTGCAAGTGAAGTCTTTTGGGCCTCATGCAGAGATGCTGTGGGCAAAAAAAAAAATAAATCCTTAAAAGCCAGCCTGCATTTAACAGGACTAGCTTGACCCACTGGGAAATTAAAATGCAACATTTACTGACAGGCCAGCCCCACTTTCTATATTACTCCAAGTTCATAGCTGGAAGGTTCTTTAGACACCTCCCCACAGTATACTAGGGTCACTGGAATTTAAGCACAGGTTTGTCATGGGACACTGAAATACAGGTCATCCCTGACTATTGGGACTATTGGGAATCCTTCACAGTCCACATTAAATGAACACCAAAGACTCTGGCAGCAGATTACTCAGAGGAGCATTAATGTAGGCCTGAGTTTCACTTCACCCTCAGAGACACTTGAGAACCAGAGCACATTAGGGAAACACCAGCACAGTAATCAGAAATAAACTGACCTTCTCTGCTCCCCAGCCATTGGCAAGAGTCCTGATGTCGGGCTGATTCTGGACATAGAGAAATAAATATGTACTATTATGGTCTGTAAAATAATACAGACAAGATATCTGCCCTGCAAATGACATCAAAGAAGCAGCAGATGAAAACACTGCATTTCAGAGGTTTTTTTTGTCTCTTCATCCTCCTGCCCTGCCAGCTCAGCAGCTGGGTTCCAGCTCCCAGCACTGCTGGAGAAGTGCCCCAAGATCAGCACACAATTCTACTGATGGTGTGTGGTGAGGCAGTCACCCCACAGATGTCCCCACTGGTGGACTAGCACCTCCAAATAGGATAAATCCAAGGCAGGCTGTACCAGCTGCTGGGGGGAGGCACCAGGGCTGAGTTTTGTCACGTGCAGAGCCTCCAAGTGACCATTATTTCCACATTCAGGTGCTTGGATGGTGTTGGAAGTTGGGAAATTGGGCTTTGAAGTGTCTGAGGGAACATTCTTACATGGTAAGTAGTCACAGCCTGTTAGTTATACCAAGATGTTGGGTTTTCTTTGGGTGAATGCACACAGACAAGGTGGTGTCCCTGGATGCTTGAGACAGGGTACATCCCACCAAACCTTCATAGCTTGACCAAACTGTCAGCTTGAGACTTTCCAAGTGGAAAGTTGCAGCTCGAAGAGCCAAAGTCTTCAGAAACTCCTTCGGGGTGGTGGAGAGGGAGGGAAACGTGGCAGTGTAGCCTTGTCCACCATGCACTTCTTCACTCCCTCCCTTTCAGCCCTGTCCTTTCTCAATACCCAGGAAAGATTAACTCCTCTCTGTGCACCAGAGAAAGTTATTATCATTAATGAAGAATTAAAAGGCAGCGATTAATAAAGGGCCCTTATCTGGCAGTAAGGAGGAGGCTGGACAATGGAAGGAAGATGGAGAAAATGAAAAACAATAAATATGAAGCGTAAAAGGAGGCGAGCACTGCTCCCACTTGTTAGATCGCAGCTGCATCTCCTGAGGGGGGAAGGCTCCAAATTGCTAATTACTGCCTCTGAAAAGACCTCGCTCTGATATGTTTTCTGCTGAAAGGTTCCCATTAATGAAGCAGCGATGATGCTGTTTCCCTTTGACTTGCCTTCAATTCCCTCACTGAGCTTCCTCCCAAGCCGGGAACAATGAGGCCCTGGGAGCTGGCGGCTCCCACAGGCTTCTTGGAGACTAGACCGGGGGCAGCCGAGTGAGGGGAGCCGAGCCGGCTGTGAAATATGGAGGGGGGAGATAAGGCAAAGACAGAGGAAAGAGGCTCGTTCCCAGGAGCCCAGGGAAAATTTGCAGTTATTATGAAGGAGATGAGACAGATTAAAAGCTCTTGTGTTCTGCGCTGCCCTTTTATTTAGTGGCTTCATCTCTGAGATGAAAGAAGTTGGAAATGACTTTCTCTGCGTTTCACTGCAAGAAGCTTCATGGCACATTTTTTGACTTTATTCCTCCCTTTGTCTCTTGTCCCCTTTCTGTCTTTCTCTTTTTTTTTCCCTTTTAACCCCTGGAAGGCTTCACTGAGAAGCACTGTGGGACCAGGCAGAGCATTTGCTGGGTTGGAGCAATGACCCTGCTACTCTTGCCATCTTACCAGGCACCATACCCCTCTGTTGCCTGCCAGAGAGGGAGCTGGGCAAGGGTGATGCCACAACATGCTGCTAGCACCCAGCTGAGCTTCCTCTCCTGCTGGCTTCAGAAACATCCCTCCTTCCTGATATCTAATTAGATATCAGGAAAAATGTCTTCACAGAGAGGGTGGTTAGGCATTGGAATGGGCTGCCCAGGGAGGTGGTGGAGTCCCCATCCCTGGAAGTGTTTAAGAACCGTGTGGATGTGGTGCTGGGGAACATGGTTTAGGGACCCTGGCAGTGCAGGGTGAACAGTTGGACTCAATGATCTTAAGGGTCTCTTCCAACCAGAAGATTCTATGATTCTGTGGCTGTCATCTTCTCTCCTGCCTCCAGGCCCAGCAACAGTTTTCTGGTGACCACAGGAACAAGAAACCTGTATATAAAAAGCACACTGAGGTATAACAACCAAGTTGAGATAAGAGTGCTGATTTTTTTTGCATTCCTAGAGCATTTCATGGGCACAACTAGTGCAGAGAAGATGGGCCAGTTCCTGTTGACCATGGGATGTTATCTGCAAACTGCACAGAGTGTAAATAATTTGGCAGAGATGTGGGATGAAGTTGAGTGCAGGCACAGATTCAAAATTGATGGTCGCTGGCTCATGCCAGAGTGCACCTTATAAGAGGGGACAGAAATATCATAAACCAGATTATTCCACTGTATTTCTCAAACTTCTATTCCCAATATTCTATTTTTTTCCTCTGTATGCATCAATGTTCCATTGCTGCCGCAATGTCCTCTAAAGCAGCTTTGCCCTATATTTTTATTTTGCTCTATCCCTATCTCAGACAATTCACACTGTGCACCAGTCTGTTGTCTTTACTCAGACCAAACTGATCTGTTGAAATTTGATTTGAAATGTTAAAAAAATGGAAAAAAAAAAAAAAGGGACAGGGGAAGCACAGTTTATACCAGTTGCAAAACTTTTTGTTGGCCAACAGAATAGCAGAGAACTAGTTGGGAAAATGGAGGAGAAAATAAAGTATCTGATGCCCTCTCTCCAGGACATCCTAACACAGGGTTTCTTGAGTGCCTGATTTTGTTTGTCTGGTTTTGTATCCTGCCTGGAATGGCAGCCAGTACCAAGTGCTTGAAATGAAGGGGTAAGAAGCTCTGAAGTGGATGTTTACAGAATAACCTTCCCATCAGGAGAGTTTCTCTCTAACCCTGATGTTTTTGTAGCTGTTTTATATCCAGAAGCATGAAAAGGGATTGCAGCGGTGAAACAGGATTAGATTTTAGGAGGGATTGGCTCTCAGATCTGAGAGTAAAAAGAAAACCTCTGTATTAGAAGTAAGAAACTGGCAGGGAAAACAAAATACTGCAGGCAAGTAGGGTCCAGCTGCTGCCACCAAAAGGGTTAAAAAGCCAAAAGGACAGAATTTTACAGCCAAATTGGTGAGCAGAAAGTAATTGAAATGAAGTCAGTGATTGGAAACGGGATAAAAATTATCTACCTAATAATACGTTGGGTTTTGTTTTTTCTTTGACTATTTAATTTCAATGAAATTTCTCAGAGAACTAAAGTAATGAAAATGTTAACATGACAGCTCAGACTGACTTAGAGGACTAGTTGGAGACACACTGTGTAGAAAGCAGAGGAATGTCCTATTTGAGTGTAGGAATCAACTGCAAACTCGAGGGTTAGGTTATTTTTTAAGTATCTTGACAAACCAGGGAGGGTGCCAGAGGACTGAGGAAAAGCAAGTGCCACACCAGTGCTTTGGGGGTGAGCAGGGAGAAGCAGTGATCTTGGCAATTATCAACCATTCAGAGTAACTTCTGTTCCTGAGAACATCATGGAATAAATAAGAGGTTGAGGGGGAAAAAAAACCCCAGAAGTAACAATACAAAGGATAACAGATCTATGAGCAATAGATGGAGAGAACAAATTGCATTAGACAAACGTGATTACTTTCTCTGATTGTATTAACAAAATTAGTGAAGACAATGCCATGAACGTAATAGATCTGGATTCTGGAAAAAGCCTTTGATATGCTGCCTCATCAAATGTTACTTGAAAAATGAACCAGTATTGGCTTGAATACGAATGCAGCCAACAGAGTTTAAAAAGAGGGGAAATAAAAAGAAATGCTAAGAAAAATTGGATGGTGGAAGGGTCCCACTTGGCTTTATTCTGAGGGCTGCTGGTGATGTGTGAAATGGGAGGAAAAGAGGGAGAGATGAGTAACACTGGGAGGCTTCATTTAGGCTATCAGTTTTGGGTCCCTCACACAAGAAGGATGTTGAGGTGCTGGAATGGGTTCAGAGAAGGGCAACAAAGCTGCTGAGGGGTCTGGAGAGTTTCTCCTATGAGGAAAGGCTGAGGGAGGTGGGATTGTTCAGTCTGGAAAAGAGGAGGCTCAAGGGGGACGTTATTGCTCTGTTACTAAAGAGAGGTTGTAGGGAGGTGGGGATCGACCACTTCTCCCAAGTTAAAAAAGCCAGGACGAGGGGGAATGGCTTCAAATTGCACCAAGGGAAATTTAGGTTAGATATCAGGAAAAATGTCTTTCCAGAGAGGGTGGTTAGGCATTGGAATGGGCTGCCCAGGGAGGTGTTGGAGTGCCCATCTCTGGAAGTGTTTAAAAACCATGTGGATGTGATCCTGGGGACATGGTTTAGGGACCCTGGCAGTGCAGGCTGAACGGTTGGACTTGATGATCTTAGAGGTCTCTTCCAACCAAATGATTCTATGATCACTAATTTCCAACCTGATTTACCCAATTATCGTGCCAGCGAAGAAATGGAGGCGTTTGCCTAAAGAGTTTATGTTCTTACTAAAATCAGTAAGTATAGATAGATAGATAGATAGATAGATAGATAGATAGATAGATAGATAGATAGATACCAAGCAATTAAAGGGGAAGCATATAGCAAGGTCTGCCCCATTAGCTGGTAAATGCTATTTCCTTATTAAAAACAATATCTATATGTAGAGATATATATAGGTGTATATAGAGATATATATAGGTGTATAGAGAGATATATATAGGTGTATAGAGAGATATATATATAGGTGTGTATAGAGAGATATATATAGGTGTGTATAGAGAGATAGATAGATAGATAGATATAGGTGTATATAGAGAGATATATATAGGTGTATATAGATATATATCGTAACCAAGCGATGAAAGGGGAAACATATGGCAAGGTCAGCCCCGTTCGAGCCGCTAAACGCTCTCTAATGGCTCCCACCGGGGCACGTCACTCGACTGAGAAGCTCCGAAGCTCCTCGCAGCTCGGTCTGAGAGGGCGGGGCGGCGGGAAGGGGTTGGCCCCTGAGGCCGGAGAGCGGGAGGCGCAGAGGCCTCCAGGCCAGGCCAAGCTCCCGCCCTCAACCTCCGCCCCGCCGCCGCCGCCGGACCCGCCCCTCAGGCGGGGCGGGCAGGGAGGAAGTGGCCGGGGGAGGCCGGAAGAGCCGTTGCCGAGGGGCTGGAGACACAGGGCGGTGAGTGGGGTCGGAGTGAGGCCCGCCGCTGAGGGAGAGCGCTGCTGCGGGCAGTTCCCGGTGGGATTATCCGTGAGTGGGGGGGGGCGGTGCTGCTGGGTACGCTGAGGGCTCCCGGGTTTAGGGAGGAGGCCTGCGGCAGCAGGTGCCTGGCGGGTTTGGGGGTGTGGGTGTTTCGGAGCCCCGGGAGGGGTGGAGAGACATCGCAGGTCTGCAAGGCGCTGGGGGGGGAAGGGGAGGTTGTGAGGCGAGAGGTTTGGGTAGGGGTGTGGGATGGGCACGCTGACAGCCCAGAGGAGGGACCTTCTGGCAGGAGGACTTGGGGATCTGTCTCATACACCCTGTTTTAAGGAGTACGGGATCCCGTGTGCCTTGTTTTGCTGGGTTTCTGGCTTTGCCAAGCTGCCTGTTTCACTGTCTGTTTCACTCTCAGCTCTGCCGCTCGTCTACTTTTTGGAAGACTCGAATCTGTTTACTAAGCAGCTCGCCTTTTTCTGTGGCTTACCAACGTCAGGTAGCAAACTAGTTGCAGGCTTTCATACCTGGGTGACTTGGTCTAGGTGCCCCTGCTCTGGCAGAGGGGTTGGACTAGATGATCTTCTAGCTCCCTTCCAACCCCTGACATTCTGTGTAATACCCTTAACCAGCATGTTGCTTCAACGCTAAGGATGCAACCTTGAGGCCTTATCAGGCGCAGAACACTTGACCCAACTGCTGCAGTAGCAAGATCTCTGCTGCTATGGTTAGAAGAGGGATTTAACCCTTGCTAGAGGGAGGAGCATTAGCCTAGGAAGCAGCAGTTGCTCTGCACTGGGCTCTCCCAGGCAACTCCAAAGTAAGTAAGAGAAGTTACAGCATCTCATAGCTTAGTGATGTAGCAGCACTGACATCTGATTCTAATAGTTTCCTTTTTTTCCTAATAGGCACTGCCAATGGATGAGCTGGTGCACGACTTGGCCTCGGCCTTAGAGCAGACTTCAGAGCAGACCAAGTTGGACGAGCTATGGGAAGAGATGGCCCTGAGCCCACGGCAGCAGAGGCGGCAGCTTCGCAAGAGACGGGGCCGCAAGCGGCGCTCGGACGTGGCCCATCAGGCCGAGCACGGCCGCTGCTACAGCGAGGCATCCGAGTCCAGCCTGGACGAAGCCGGCAGGGACTGCCGTGAGGTGCTGACGGCCAACTTCAGTGACTCTGACGACGTGGCGGCGGTCAAGCGACCCCCGGCTCTCGCCGCCACCCTGAGGAGCAAGCAGCACTCGTGGCACGAGTCCGACTCCGTCGCGGAGAACGCGCCCGGGCGGGCTCTGAGGCGCCGGCGGAAAGTCAAGCGGGTGACAGCAGAGGTGGCTGCCAGCCTCCAGCAGAAGCTCAGGGTGTCGGAGTGGAACTGTGAGAGGGGCTGCAGGTTCAAGGCAGCCAAGAAACAGAGGCTTTCACGCTGGAAAGAAAACACCCCCTGGGCGTCGGCCAGCCGTGGTCTGCGTGATCCCGCAGAGAACAGGTCGTTCCTCGGCAAAGGGGGAAGGAAGGAGCGGATGGAGTGTGAAGCTGATGAACAGAAACAGGGCTCAGATGAAAACATGTCAGAATGGTGAGATCTTGGTTTCTTCCCTGTGCTGGTCAGGTGGCTGCCTGGTGTGCTGCTGCTTGTAAATCCCGTGCTTTTGCTTTTCATACCAAAATCACTCTGATTTTTGCAGAGGAGAAATAATTTCAGCTACTTCTAAACGAGATTTTTTTTCCCTGTCAGTGCTGTACTGATGATACAAAACTCTTCCTTGAAAAGTTGGCAAGATGTGAAGTATTTGGCTCCTTTCACATCAGAAATGTCTGTAGCTCTGCAGCATTTGTGTGGCGTGGCTGATACTGCTGCTTGTTTCAGAATTTGCCATGAGTAGGGAACGGATCAGATGTTTCATCACTGAGCACTGGCCCTCTGTGTAGGTACCATGTGAACTGCAGTCAAAACATGTTGTTTGCCATTCTGCATCTCTGCTCTGCATCTGGAGTAAGGTGCTGAAAAGCTAGCTAGGGGGAAAAATTAGTGAGAGGATGAAGTTGGAGGAAACTTTGATTACTTACAGGATAAGCCTGTGCAAACAGTGGAGCCTGGTGTGTCTTTGTGTCCCAGTTGTGTAAAACTTCAGTGAATTTCAGACAGGACCTTGTACAAGGGATGAAAACAGATGAGTAAATGTAATGATCTGAATTTGTGTGTCACTCTTGGAAAACTTTCCACTTGAGTGTGACTTTTATTCTCTCTTTAGAAGGCTTGAGGTTATAAAGCTGCTTCTGTACCAAGAGATTTTTGGGGTTAGAAAAGAAACAACTTCTGAGAAATGGAATACTTCATAATTAATAGCATATGGATAGTAAATGAGGATGTTTATTTCCTGATTAACATTGTAAAAAGCAGGAAACACTGAGAAAACTCTTTTTCATGAAACATGAGGTTTGGAACTTTACTGTGGGCCATTTTGGAGGTAAAAAAAGTTTAATGTCCAAAAGGGGAATGTGGAGCATAGATTTATCAGGGACTGTTAAGCATTATAGCCCAGATGGAAGATCTGTCTCAGGAAGTCCTTATATAGAATATAAAGAGGAAACAATTGGTCTGTATTTGTCATTTTCTCATATTCTTTCCTCAGGTATCCACTGTGACAGGCACTGTCAGCCAAAAGACAGTGGATTTGGGAAAGTAAAATTGTTTGATCCAGTGTAATTGTTCATATGTGAAGTTAGAAAGAAATGGTAATTTGGTTTTTTTTCCTTCAGTGTGTATTATTTGCTTAAAAAGTGTGCACAAAGTGGGCCTTTTCAAGAGCCTAGGAGGTGCCTTTTTGCTGCTAGTTGTTAAAATCACTTTCATCTTTTCAGAGCTACTTGCTGGCAGCCCAGGAAAGGGAATGTGCTGAGTAGCCCCTGAATGTTGCATGTCACTGGTGATGGGCTGAGAGATACCCTTACTTGATGTGGCAGTTATGGACAGTGTTCCTTGAGGGCTTTTATTTTTCCACCACTCAGAGTCTGTTCCATCATGTCAAAGTTAAACCAGCAGGCTTTTATCCAGCCTTTGAAAGAGTAAATAAACAGCTTTGTCTGGACTGTTACTTGAGGACCATGCTGGGAGATAGATCACTTTGTCCCTTGCTCTCAAACTAATTATTGTGCAAACGTCTGCATCAAATGACATTTACCATCTGCTGCCAAGTCTTGAGGATTCTCTTTGGAAAGCAAGGGGGTTGGAATATTTGACCTCTCCAACGCCACATCTGTGACTCAGGAGGGAGGGTCAAAGTTGGAGAGTGAAATGAATACAACCCTCTTCACTGCAGAGTATCCCTCATGGCAGTGAAGGGTTGTGCTTTGGTGTCTGCTGCTTTCAACACAGCACTTGGCTGCTAGAATTTTATCTTCTTTCTAGGAGGCTTCTAAGTCAGATCAGGAACTGTATGTAGTAAACTCCCAGTCACTGAGAAAGCTTTGGACACGGATCCATAACGTGGTTTTCACAGTTTGCTTGTTGACTGCACCCAGTCTGTTCCTGGAGGAAGATGTGCTGCAGGACTGTGATCAAACAACGTGTGTGAAATGAAACCTTTGGAGCCGTTTGCCAAACGTGGCAAGCAGTGAACACAAACTGAGAGAAGGAAGGATGTGCAGGAGCACGATGAGGAAATGCTGGTGGTTCTAAATTGGGTAACGACATGACTCAAAGGCTGATCTATAAATGTTTGTGGAAACGACAGAGGAAGCAAAGGGAGGGGTCTTAGTTTAAGTAGCCGTTTGTGTATTCGTGGGAAGGTGACAATTAACTGCTAACACGGTTAGAAAGAGCACACCCTTCTGTCTCCTCATGCTCTGTGATTCCCTGCATCCATCACAAAGCAAAGTCTATTGAGTCTTGAACTTCTGTTGTTGGTCTGAGCTCAGTGCTCCCAGAATGGGGAGTGTGGCTTGAGGGTAAAACAAGCCATGGCATGAAAGCTGAAATACCACTTGAAAAGATGTGCCTACTAGTGAGAAATGTGCAGTTTGTCTTAACTTCTCACATGAGTTCTAGGGTTGGTTTTGCAATTTGTGAGTTGGTTTTTTTCACACCTGACAGGTACTTGGGAGGACAAGCCCTGTTACTCCAAATTTCCTCCTTTTTTTTACGAGCTTTTATTGCTGAGCACAATGTCATATGTTTTGGGATACATACTGCATACCCTCCCATCATCTTCTTGTGCACCCCCACAGTGCTCCCTGGCAGGGCAGTGTGAGAAACAGAGGTGGTGGTTCAGCAAGAGATAAAACATTAGTGTGCTATCAACGCTGTTTTGTCTCATAAATCCAAAGCAGAGCACTGTAGAGCTTCTGTGAGATAAATTTAACTCTATCCCAACCCAAACCAGTCCAGTGTTGTCTGCAACCAGTGCTCATCCCAAGTGTGCAGCAGAGTTGCTTTTTTAACCTTTGGGAGGGAGCTGTGTCAGTGGCAGTCAAGAGCCTGGCTAAGCTGATGAATTGGAGGCCAGTCTCTGTAAAGAAAAAAATTCCTTTCTCTTGGAAGGCAAGTGACAAAGATAGAGTGTTCAGCTTCCCCTCCTTCTCCAGCCCAGCCTGACCTTCTGCAGCCCCTTGGTGCCTCTTGTTTTCTTATTTTTATAGAAAATCGATATCTCTCCTGACACAAACAATAGCTCAGGCAAAAGAATAAATGGGGGAAACCTGAGATCTCTGTCCATCACCTCTCACTTTAACTCCCCCAANATGTGCAGTTTGTCTTAACTTCTCACATGAGTTCTAGGGTTGGTTTTGCAATTTGTGAGTTGGTTTTTTTCACACCTGACAGGTACTTGGGAGGACAAGCCCTGTTACTCCAAATTTCCTCCTTTTTTTTACGAGCTTTTATTGCTGAGCACAATGTCATATGTTTTGGGATACATACTGCATACCCTCCCATCATCTTCTTGTGCACCCCCACAGTGCTCCCTGGCAGGGCAGTGTGAGAAACAGAGGTGGTGGTTCAGCAAGAGATAAAACATTAGTGTGCTATCAACGCTGTTTTGTCTCATAAATCCAAAGCAGAGCACTGTAGAGCTTCTGTGAGATAAATTTAACTCTATCCCAACCCAAACCAGTCCAGTGTTGTCTGCAACCAGTGCTCATCCCAAGTGTGCAGCAGAGTTGCTTTTTTAACCTTTGGGAGGGAGCTGTGTCAGTGGCAGTCAAGAGCCTGGCTAAGCTGATGAATTGGAGGCCAGTCTCTGTAAAGAAAAAAATTCCTTTCTCTTGGAAGGCAAGTGACAAAGATAGAGTGTTCAGCTTCCCCTCCTTCTCCAGCCCAGCCTGACCTTCTGCAGCCCCTTGGTGCCTCTTGTTTTCTTATTTTTATAGAAAATCGATATCTCTCCTGACACAAACAATAGCTCAGGCAAAAGAATAAATGGGGGAAACCTGAGATCTCTGTCCATCACCTCTCACTTTAACTCCCCCAAACTATTTAATTAGAAGCATGTTTTGCTCCAGGTGTTTGCCACAGTGAAATTGCTAAATGAGGACCATTTTAACCAAAGATTGGGTGATCAATAACACTCTATAGCAGCAGCTTGTCGGATCAATAGCATTCATTATTTCATGGTTAAGGTAAGTAGCCTCCTTTGCAAGTGGAGGTCATTAATCAGTGCTTACTGGACCTGCAGAAAGGCTTGTGTGGGAGTCTAGTTTGTGTAAAAGGGGTGGTGAAGAGGGGGAGATCCATGGAAGTTTGTTCCAGGAAAGCACTGGTAATAATGTGTATCCATGAGGGATTAAAGAGCTTAAAATACTGGTAGTATGAGCTGGAAACTTGACAATGTTTTTCCTTTCTGGGCACCTTTTCTCTTAAGAATGCTAAAACTCTGTGAAGCAGTCACTCAATCCTTGCATCTGCTGCTTGTGAGGACTGTTAATCCAGGTTTTCAAACATGCTAAGAGATTTTTGCCCAGGGTCATACAGTGAGTTGGAAGGAGAGCTAGGAATAAAAAGAATGACTCATGGTTCTCAGTCCTTGGCCTTAATTGCTGTGATGTGTATGTGGGAGGGTGAATGGATGGGCAAATGTAATGGATTGGTTTGTAATTTGAGATTAATTTACATACTGAAACATGGGAGTGATGTGCAGACTGTTCATCCATTAGGTTTGAAATTACTTCAGTGTTGAAAATGCAGAGTTTGGAGATGTCCAGCATGAGGAGTTAATTTGGCTACACTTCAGAGTGCATTTTCTAAGAGCAATAAAGTGCTCAAAAAATGGGGGTTCATTATATACCTGCAGTTTCACACAAGATGTGGCAAGATCTTGTGGTTCCTTGTTGTACAGGTACCCAAACATTAAAAAAAAAATAAAAATATCTCAAGTAGAAAACTTCAGAGGGTGTTTCTAGTAGCTGTTAAGTGACCTAAGGACAGAGTTTTTACTGCACTTAATTTCATAGTGAGTATTCCAGACAATGTCATAGTTAGGTTATTAAGTACCCGAGGCAAATACCATTGTATTAATTACTTTTTGATAACTTAGAACTAGACTAGATACAGGATTCTACAGACAGAGAATTGCTGTTTTAACAGAAAGCAATGATATTATTTTCTAGAGCCAGCCATGTATCTACAACACAATTTTTGTGAGCTATGTAAAGCATTTTGGGCTCAGAGGAGCTAATAACATGGAATAAAGTGGGTTTTTTTCTTGCTGTTTTGCTTTGTACCTGCTGCAGTCATAACAATGGTGCTTTTTGTTTGTTTTTGTTCCAGTGAAACCAGCAGTGTGTGCAGCAGCAGTGACACTGGCCTGTTCACCAACGATGAGGGCCGACAAGGTAACAGCTGGCCTGGGGGTTTCCTCTGTGCTGCTGAGGAAATTCTCCTGCTTCTTTACAAACACAAAGATCCACCTTTGAGGATGGTCAGAGAGGGAAGTGCAGGAGAAAGGCCAGTGGCTGGGAAGGGCTAGAAGAAATGAGCAGAGGGCTGTGATGATGTGAGTGTGCTAACAGGGTGGGCTTCCTGCTGGTACACTTTGTGTGTCAGAGCCATGGTATTGGAACTGTAAGAAGCTATGATTATTGAAAAGCATAGAAATACAGGAGGAGTTTTAAAGTTATTCTTGATGAAAGAGCAGCACTTAGGATCACAGAATGTTAGGGGTTGGAAGAGACCTAGAAGATCATCTAGTCCAACCCCCTTGCCAGAGCAGGGGCACCTAGACTAAGTCACCCAGGAACAGATCCAGGGGGGTCTGAAATGTCTCTAGAGAAGGAGACTCCACAACCTCCCTGGGCAGCCCCTGCCAGGCTCTGCCACCCTCACTGGGAACAAGTTTTTTCTTGTGTTTCCCCTCAACCTCTTGTGCTCCAACTGCTGAGCTCCCCCCTCAGTCTCCTCCAGGCTAAAGAGCCCCAGCTCTCTCGGCCTCTCCTCAGCAGGGAGATCTCCACTCCCTTCAGCATCTTGGTGCCCTGGGCTGGACTCTCTCCAGTAAATCTCTTGTCTTTCCTGAACTGGGGTGCCCAGCACTGGACACAGTATTCCAGGTGGGGTCTCACCAGTGCAGAGTAGAGGGGGAGAAGAACCTCCCTTGCCCTGCTGGCCACACTCCTCCTAATGCATCCTAGGGATTTGTTTCTGTGTTTTAATTGTTTGCTTACTGTTAGTGTCTTAATCTGTTGGTTTTTGTATAGGCAGAAGAGACAATGTGGAAAAATAGGCACATAGGCACTCAGAGCTTTATTTTTTTTAATTTTTATTTATATATTTTATTTGGAACAGGTGGGATGTGACCTTAGAAAGCTATAATTCTGCACAGCTTCTGCTGGTGTGCACTGTGATTCTGTCACATTTCACATGGGCTGAGATCTCTTCTGGGAATAGATGAGTGCTCAAGGAAGTAGTATGAGTAACTCAGTAGGAAATGATCCTTCCACTACCTTGTTACTGACCCAGGCATCAGTGTGATGACATAGCAGGGGTGGTGAGTTTTACTTTGTCACCCAAGCTGAGATTGATGCAGACTGGATAGTATGTGTGTGTACACATATAAATATATAAACATAAATATATAAATATACAAAGATATAGATATAAATATATAAATATAAATAGATATATAAAAATAAAATAAAAATAAAAATATAAATAAATAAAAATATGAATATAATATATAAATATAAATTAAAAAAGATAAATAAATATAAATATATATATATATTCTTGTCTATATGCTTGCCCTATATACTTGCCCTGATTTTGTACCTTATTTTAGACATGAATTTTTGGTTGCTACTGGAATACCCAATATCCAGAAGCATTTAGAGCATTCTGCTTTAATAATATCCAGCTACAGCCTTCCCTTCCTAGGTGCTAGAAGAGATTTGACATTCTAGTCATCAGGCCTCTGTCTATTCAAACAGTTATACACAATAACAGGTTTCTGGCCAAGATGTTTTAGCTTACAGGTATGTTAAAAATGGTTAAAAAAAAAACAAAA